>QYTT01075999.1:5442-16804 GCA_006980735.1 Dasypogon diadema
GTAGTTTGTGAGTCACAACTTTACCATTTTTGATCAAATTAAATAGTTGAGATAGGGTTTGATACAGGTTGCTCTTAAACTGCGTAGGCACTCTTCCGTCCTGAAATCAAGCAACTATTCTGTAAAGGCACCTGAAGGATGTCCTATAATGTATACTGTAGGCAGGATTATATTTAATTCGATTCATGGTTGGTGTGGGTTCGAATCCCACACAGGACACGGCGATTTTTCTGGGTACCAGTGGTTGAGGCAATCCTACTGACAAGAATTGTACTTGTGAAGCCAGTGGGATGTTGCACAGTAAAAATTTCATTGCCAAAAATTGTGGCTCACTTGCAACATTTGTCAGGTTAAAATTTCTCAATCTCCCCTTCCCTAAATTTCCTTCCGCCTAAGCTGTGCTGTGAGCATCATAGGGTTGTCCCCTGAGCTTAGGCAACACCTTAAAAAAAGGCAACCCGAGGTGCCTCTTTTGTAAAGAGAGCAACTTCAAAACAGATCACCTGGCCGGGTCAAGACTCCGCAGGGTCATCAAACAAGGATTGGAAGAAGCGAAGAAAAACCAAACAGGTGCATATTATGGAAATTAACAACTCCGTTCCTTGTGAAGGCAGCTTCATCGGTTCAAAGGATCCTTGAAAAAAATCCAGCATCATATGAATATGCTGAAAATTATAAGGATGCATCCCGAGGGATTGCCGAATTCTATGAAGGCTGAGATATTCCAGTTCTTAAGGCGATAGCGGTTATCTTTGGATTATCTCCAACAAGACCCAGAACATGGTTCCCTGCTCCTTTGTCTGCCACAGTTTCAAAAGTGTTTCGATGTGAAGTTCTTCTTCGGGAATATCTTTGTTGATAAATCTTTTACACTTCTGCAGTGTTTCTTCGTGGTTCCGCGTCCATACGAAGCATATCCACATATTTCTCATTCGTCGACCAAAACTGACATCCCAGCCAATTCCGACATAGTCAAAGCTAATGTTCAAAGTAAAACGAAAGTTCTAATCAAATTCCCAGCCAAAATCGAAATCCTATTCAAGGCCCACTTTCTAATCAAAATCGAAATCCAAGTCAAAACCGTGGCCCCAATTTAAATTGAATTCCAAAGAACAAAAGCCGGAACCCAAAAACTTAGGGTCGAAATGAAGAGGGCCACCACCAGGTAGAAAACACTAATAAACGTCTGGGCTACAAATCAACTCGAAATAGGAAATGTTGGTCGTGCTCTCTCACCTTAAATGCTTGACCCAAAGGCACAAAATTATCAAGGAATCGATGGCGTTATTATATAATGTTAATATATTCTGAATGGCTGAAAATATCGAGGTGATTTTTTTTTAAAGGCGCTTGACGGGCGCAACTTTTTGTAAAAAAAAATACCCCTAGAGGGATAATTTTGCCGAACGAAGGATAAAATGTTGAATTTTTGAGTTTAATTTTAGAAAGTGGGACATTAAAGTGTATCTAGTTCTCACAGTTGCGGATTGTGGAGTATTAGTAACTGTTTGAAAGCGAAGGGCGTGTACTTTTCAACAAGCCCGATATCATTATCCTACGATGTCCTTTACAGGGCTTAGGACATTTTAAGTAAGAACACATTTCTCCAAAGATGAATTTCAATTTAAAAAATAAGGGTAAAGGAGTGATTTTAGAGAAGGGACCTCCGAAGAAACATTGATCATGACACACTATAGAATCGATTTGCATATTTCTGTATTACTCTGCATATTTACTACACACTAATTATTTTACAAATAGTGATAAAAATAAATATGGGAAATAATTCTAAAAAATAGGAAGGGTTAAATTCCACCAAAAACTTATAAAAGGCACTGAAAATCATTCAAAATACAAATGACCTCTACTCAATTTTAACTAATGACTGGCAATTTTGCCAGTTTGTGATGGAAAGTGATATTGGACAATAATTTCAACTATTGCAGAGAGGTGAAAGAACGCAGGTTGTACCTACTTAAAATCCACGTACACTGAATCATACCGTCCGGTGAACATATTTCAACATTACACTTAATTAATAATAATCACTTACATTACGTGCCACATTCCCATTATAGGGCGGATGAAATATAACCTGTTTCTTAACTTTTCAGTGTTCGATTAATAATCGATTATTTTTGAGCTCAATTAAATCTAATTGTATGGTGCTGAGTCGTGAATGGCTGGATATGCCTTTGTTACATTCAGTGATGTGCCTATGAATTATATCGCAGTCCATAAACCAAGAATTACAATCAATAGTGTACTATAAGTTGTTGTAATCATATGAAAACAATTTAAAATGAATTTTATCTCAGAGCATGCGATTAATCTTGTATTCAATGATTTTATCCAGTTCTTCTGCGGCCTTAGTTGTTATAATCATATTATTTCCTTGCGTTATGCTGTCCTTGGGACTGTTATTGATGCGCACATTCTCTTCACAGAGCGTTATTTTTATTATATGAATTATTATATGAACAGTTTGAGGTGTATACCTATTACTCTCATTTTATTTGCAAATGAAATGAGATGATTCCATATTGTACTGATCCTAGATAAAACCCTAATGAGTATGTATAGAATATTGTATGTATGTACTTCCGTGAGAAAACTGCTGTATTTCTAATGAATATTATATATTGTTCCAACTAACAGGGCTTGCTCAAGAACAGGTAGTTTCGTGAAGTAGTGCGAAAGTAGATCACTTTTCCCTAGAAAGGCCTTAATGTATTTCTACAGCGGCTTTAAAACAGGACGCTATGCTAAAGCCAGGCTAAATTCCACGTGATCGAGCTTGGAGCGAGAGGAAATCCTAGTAAAGGGTGCAAAAATTCCAAGAATCATGATTATTCATATTCCAGATAGTCAAGTGGCTATTAGCGGCTCCTAGTAGCAATGAAATAGAGTCAGGCTCAACGGGGGTTGAGATTTATGTGAATTTATGCGTGTCAGGGTGTGCAAGAAAACGAATAGGTTGATAGTTTTGTACGAAAAGAAGTGAAGTAGAGTTAAGCTAGGCTCAAACTAGTTTTTATGCTAGCTAGATACTAGTACCAAGACTATGAAGTAAAAATAGACGAATGGCAGTGGAGCACAGAACTGATCGATATCAAGCTAAATCGGGTTTTAGAATATCGTAAGACAGTAGTAACTTTATTAGGAAGCATCAAAAAAGTCTCCCGCCTGAAGACCATGTGAAGAACACATAAAAACATTTCCAACACCGTTGCTCCCTTTTATATCAAAAAAATATTTTTGAATTAAACCAGGAACAGATGGTATTACGGACGCTGCACGTCTTAATCATAAATATTATGAATAAGATTTTCAATGCAGTTAATTTATTCGGCGGATGTTATGGAGCGTACTCCTTTTCCAGATCAGTTCGGAGGATCTAAATATCGATAGCTTAAATATCACGGAAAACGAATGGCAACATATTACCGTCAGTGATACATAAGTCAAATATGAGAAAAAGAAGATCATGTTTAGGGAAATCTGGGAGGAAAATGTAGTTATGGTATAGATCAATTTTTCTTACTGAAATTTGTAGTTGTCGAAATTTAAATCTTCAAATCCTGTACAGCGCGCCGACAAGTGTTTCAAACAATTCTATTGATGAGAATTGTACTTGCGAAGCGACTGGAATGTTGCATAGTAATTTTATGCCAAAAATTGTGGCTCACTTGCAACATTTGTCAGGTTAAAAAAAAGACTTGAAACATTGAGACACGTTTCTTTTTCGTCACTTCGTCCAAAATTTTACATTTGGGCGACACAATTCACGTTTCATGATGTTTCCTTTTAAACTTTTCCATGATACTAAAGAGCTAAAAATGTACTCCAGTAATAGTTTAACCTAAAAAAAAGGTGGAGTGAAGAAAACGAATCATCCATTAATTCCTAAAAGCGACTTTTAGCAGTTATTTTCGCATTCGGATTTAATTCGCAGTTCTCAACAAAGATTTGTCATCGGATGCTAATGTGAGGGCCAAGTGATTTAATGCAATAGAAAATTCAGCAATTCTAAATTTATCCTTGTTGTAATCGACACCAAGCATTTCACTTTTATCTATTCTCCCTACGGGAAAAATGAAACCATGGAACCGCTGCACAGAGTGATTTTAGCATTGCGCTTTTACGTCTCCTTTCGGTTCCGTGCTAATCTTTTTCCAGATCAAAAAGCATTGACAAGATTTACGGCTTTGAATGGTTTTTCGTGAAGTACTACAGGCCGAAATTTCTTCATCACCCAGCATTCTCAGAAAAGTCTTATCCTGAAATCACGATGGAATTGCACTTTTTTTCTCTGCTCAGGCGCATATTTATTTTTAGCCAGAAGACCACCAAAAAATTGATGACTAGAACGTTTTCTTCTGAGTCACTTAACCCTTTTCACTCCGACTGAGCTGAATTTCAAATGTCAAAACCTGTAGTCATGCTTGATACGATTTTTTCCGTTTCCTTCTGAATGTGACCACTATTTCTGTGCTAAACTCGTCTTCAGGGCTCGCTTTGTCAACTTCAACTTAATCTGGGGATTAACAAAAAGTGTCGCCAGCGCGCAAGTCGGAGACGTCAGACGTCATGCTCACGACGAAAGACCTTCGAGGGCGGCTGGACAGGCTGCTGGCTGCATACCAACAGCCTACAGATTCGTTAGACGAAGCATATAGCATGCTGCCTGATGTGGAACAAATTTCTTATCTCCATGTGACTGAAATTTGGGACATGACCTGGAAGAGTGATACTGCTATGCAGGGCTGCTCGGCCTGGCCGTGAGGTACTTCCACGGACAATAAAATTGATGCCAGCCGTACTCTGCCTGGGTTGAGAAGAGCCAAGCCGGTAGTGTGGCCAAGAAGATGACCGGAATGCTGTAGAACACGCCGTGCTGGATGCTCCGCCATATACGGGCCGATGTACTGGATACCGGACTGGTACAATGCATTGATCCAATACAACATATTTGCACGAAATCCACTTCGTGATGAACGGCCTTCACCATCATCTCGAACTTTGTGGGCGCTACTGTTGCTTATTATGTTGGAAAAAATCTGGTTTTTCTTCTCGCGGATTGGATTTATGAGGCGACTTCAAGTTGCTTTATTATCTGCTGTCACATGCCGTGCGCCATAGTATGTTATCTCGACGGTGTGTAGGTCGGTGAGCATGAGGTTGAGGTGCAGCTCACATGATAGCCCGCAATCGCTCTTTTGTCATTAGGCGACGTTTTTGGCAAATTGCTGGGGTTAATGCAGTATTTCGAAATCTTTTCACTTTTCTTTCTTTCATCTGCAAATAAATCACCTCAGCCTCACATGCAAAACGGCCTGGAATTCGCTTCAATGAATGGATGCCACGTATTTTTTGCATTAGTTTTTGCTTTTTGCTCTTTACTTTCCGTGACAGGACAGGGTTTTGTGGATTTTTTTCTAATTGCAATCAGGCATGGGAATTTTACCTACGCAACTCTGTCACGAACAAGCTGTTTCGTATTAATCTAGTTGGAATTTTTGCAGGAATTTTTTGCTTCACCCGAGTCTTGCCATAATTATTGCCTACTTGCTGATCTTAGTTATTAAAATAGCGCACGGCTTAGATAGAAGTAAGTCATTTTGAGAAAAACAGGGAATTCGAAGAATCGCAAAGATTATCGCAAAGAGATGACTGCAAGTCCGAAACAGACACTGGGATAGTGGAGGTATGACATAAAATCCAATCGGAGGGCTAAGGTAGGAATTAGAAAGCAAATCATACCATCTTACACATAACTATCGTAGTTGATGAGGAATTGGAAGACTTAATTGGTATTTCCCTTTTGTAATTAAAAACTAACCTTGAAATTGTAATTAACCTGTAATTCATTCCAAAAGGGAGTCATTAGAGCCCACATCTGCTTCAAAAGAATAATGCATAATTCGTTCTAACTAATTCACTTTCACATTATCGAAAATGGTAGATGGGTTGTCCCTTGAGTTTAGGCAATACCTTTAAATATTGTAATGTGTTTTGAGAGTGTTCCGAAGATCAAACTATCCGGCAAGAATTCAGGTAAAGTATTGTCCGTAGAAGTCTTACCGAATCGATGAATATTTCACATTTATAAAAGACACTACCAGTTGCATTATGTTTTCTCTAAAAAGTAATACGAAAATGTAATTAGTTAGACCGAAGTAAGCACTTCCACTGAGTTCTCTCTTTCATAATAATAAACTTTTCACCTAGGTGCAGAATGCCTATTGTCAATTTACAGATAAAAATCTTCGTAATAATTATCGTAATTAACTATTTGATTCGTAATTTTTAATTGTTACAGTACAAGTAAGATCAGCCGCATTAAAAATACTGGCATCACTATCAGCGTCGGCGTTCTAGCTTTGAGTTTGGACTATTTAGAGTTGTATATTGCCGTCCGCAAAGGATATCCATGGAATACCAATGGATTACGGATTTCGTAATCCTAGCTTATGAAAAGATTTTAATCCATTAATCTATTTAAAAAATATTTAACCGCAGAGCTGTGTTTTTTGCGGCAGAGTACAGAGTTGTCATAATACAATTAACTGGGTAAAATATTAACTCGGATATTTTACAGAGTTAATAAGCTTATTGAGTTATTTAATTCTTCTACGAGAAAATAAATGGCGCTTATTGAAAGCTTTTGAGAAAATCCTCGAAAAACTATACAATAGGCCAAGGAGAGCTCTTTCAAACCGCTTCTCCAAGATTGCAACAAACCACGAATTACAACAACAATGAACTTCGAAGAACCTGTATTGGATCGTGTTTGGGAAATTGCAGGCGATAGTACTGCACTGGTATTGATGGTATGGTTTGTATGCGCCATCAACCTATTTTGGCCTATTTTGGCCTTCTTCTGTGGTCTTTACAGATAAAAGCTGGCTTTACATCATCAATTACAACAATTTACAACTATCACAAAAAACAGTTCCCATGCCTTTATTCAGTCCAGCCATCAACAGCAGTTTGCAATTAATATTGTATATTAACGATTTTCTGATTGGCTTTTTGTACTACCCGGACGACTTCCTAACTGGAATTATTCATATTTTTAAGAAAATAACCCACAAATTTACTTGGAAGGTGTTCCAACAAAATATTAGAACAACCAATTGGTTCATACCTGAGAGTCCAGTAGCCCACATTAGTCTCATAACACGTGACTGTCCTGGAAGATACATGACCTATAGTCTTGTCTGAACGGTCTCTCAATCGAAAATCCTCACGATTTCTACGTATGGAATATCGAAAATCTACGGTGCATTCTATGCCAGTCCATGATATTGAGGATGTTTGACAAAGAGTAAGAGACAGATGCTAGCGAATTCGGAACACACCGTGAATTAATCCATGACCCGACGAGAGCAGCTATGTTTTGTCGCCCATTGGAAATCATTTTGAATATTTATTATCATTTCACTAACTTTAATATCTTTATTATTATACTTTTGTATTGTCATCCATAACAAGATACATATTTTATTCGAAAATCAACAAGTAGGATTTTTCTAGCCTCTAAAGTTTCGTCAAAAACCGATTTTTCCAATATTACTTGACAAAATTCAGATTGAGATTGTTTGTTATGAGAAGCAATATTTCTGAAGTCTCTCTACGGACTAGACCTTTCACATTTGCTACCAGTCTTCAAATTCTATGAGGAAAAAAATAATTGTATATCTTTGATTGGTAAAAAGTTCAAGTACAAAATTCAAACAATCCCACGTGATAACAATTGTAATTTGCTAGAGAAGAGAACATCAAATATGGCACATTCTTGTACTATAATTCGACTTACACAGTATCTGTAATTTTGCTCTTCCCTGCTGCATTGGTGAAAACTTTGAATGTACGAAATCCGGCTCTTTAGTATGTCGATAATCAAAAGGTTTTCGGCATTCACATTAATTACAGATAACAAAAGATCACTTAAGCTTAAGCTGAACCGAAACCCTGATAAGCATTCGCCTACATTTGTTTTTACCATGTCGAAAAATCTGTGGATCAAATTGACTTCGCGACCAAATTGGAAGTGTGTCCTCCTCAGCTAAATAATAAATCAACGACATTCCAATCCACTTTCACCATTTTATTTCAGTCAAATAATAGCATTAGCTTATTAGAAGGATCTTATCAGAAGAAAGGAGAGTTACAAAAAAGTTCAATTATTGCAAAAACCTGCGCAAATTTGTAGGCAGTCCGGATGAGTTGACAACATGTCCGCCACAACATCATCTCGAGACCACCTTGTGCCTCCGTAGTACCACGATCAAAAATTCCTCTGACACATGATCAATCGATCACCCCTTTCAGCTGGCCTAAAAAACGTTTCACTTGATCTCGAATTTCTGCAGAAAAACCCATTAAGAAAAAATGAGGCGACCACAATATTGGCACCATATGCCGGCGTAATTTAAATTCGTGCGTTTCAACATTATAAGCCCCTGCAATGTAAGGTGGAGGCTACGAACTGGATAGAGGTCACTGCTTGATTTCTGCGTTGCCAGGTAGTTCGCGAACCTCAGGAAAATAATTAAAAGTGGGTTCAGAGAGGTTTCATGTACCACAAGTATCTAGATCTCGATGCAACGTTGAGACAGACTGTCCACAAAGCATGCCGCTGGCGGCCTTGGCTATAAAAGAGAATTTCAATAATCTTCTGCTGCTTCGTACGGAGCTACTGTTAATATGCTGTGGTTTTTGAAAGGATCGCTCATTCAAGCGGAGCATTCCATAAAAACTTCTGGAACACGCGATTTATCCCATCAAGGCTTCATCATTTGTTCGACGTCTTTCTGTCCATCTCATGGTGTCTTGCCCACGCCAACCCTAGGGCAGGAGGGCTTCAATTCAATCTCCAGCTCCACTGAAGATTCTTCAGTAATGCTTTGCGGTTTTACGCAACATTTAAATTACTTCATAACACGAAAATAAGTTGGAGGCAGATTTTTACGATCGGTTTTTGTCTACCGAACATCGGACAGTGTTGATCGTATTTCATCCCCACCACACCGCGATAAGGCAAAAACACGGGGAAGACTAACGATCGCTTATTTAGCATATGCAAGAAGATTACTCATCGAACCGCACCGTTTGGATTGGAAGCAATTTCAGGCGATCGTCGAATGCTCAATTCGATTCGTCATTTCTTATGTGTTCGCTAAAACGGTGGAGTCATTAGCATTTAAGCCAGCCCGATGGGATCAATTTATGCTTCCTCCTATGCGTCAAGGCAGAACGAGGTGATAAACACTCAAAAGTAATGGCGGACTCAATCGGATTTTTTTTTTGCAAATTGCCAATAAAACAGAGAAGGAGGAGGAGTTAATAGGAAACAGGAAGTCGGTATGATCCATTTCGTCTGCGGGAGTCCTATTAAACGGCACTTTATCTAAGGTTTTAGAGAAGAATATGATCCAAGAATTATTGGATTGTCATGACGACGTTATTAAGAGATGTAGTTTGCCTCTGGAAAAATCGTGATCGCAGATGTGACAAACTTCACAATCAGATCTTAAGGAATCGCGTTTTATATGCAAATGTTCAGTTAAATAAGCGGAAAGTGCGCATAAATGTATTAACAATGTAAATATGTTAACAGTGTTATCATTTTTAATCATGCGTGATGGCTTTCTTAAAGGAAAGCTATAGTCATTACATGCACGCTCCTAGGAACACCGGAACATTAAACAAAATATAGTGATTATACAGGAGTATAACGCGTAGTGCTTGGACAATAATTTCACCACGAGAGCACGTAGATGATAACTAGCGTCCTAAGAGAATGAAAGAAATAAAAGCGGTGCATTTGATCACATTTTCCATGCACCTCTGGGATTCCTTGGACGCCAATAAGCCAGAGAATATTTTAAGGCACAGCGCCGTGATAAGTTTAGTTAAGTTTCAAAACAGGGGATCAGATAAAATGAAGTTCTAGAGTCTCAAGGAATACTTTATCACGCTATTGTACTGCCTTGACAGAAAGGATATTAGATAGGCAACGAAAGGATTCAGGAAGTTAAGTATCAGTGCTTATCCAGCTTGATTAGTTATAACCTGCCGTCTAGAAGGATTCACTAAATTTTTCTGCACACAATATAGCATATTAAGCTATAAGTCTAATATCGGTCTTTCAGATAACCACTAAGTCAACTGGGTTAAAAAAAAGAAAGCCCAGGCATATCACCGTATACTTTGCGAAAAATGTGATCTGTCCAACTAAGATTTTTGGATGCTTGAATTCATACGATGTTCAAAGGTAAATAATGAAAAGTAAAAAAAAGAGTGGGTGATAATACAGAACCTTGCGGTACGCTGCAATTGATGTTACATTGGATAGAGACTTCCGAAGGGAAGCGTTTAATCATTTGTTTTTAAAGCAGTTAATGATGAACGTTAAACAAATGTTCATATGCAGATTGAAGTACGTCAGTTTCATAATTGTTATTAGATGGAGTCTTTTGGGGAAGGAAATTATGCCCAACTTTAAAATGGAGGTATAAATGTTAAATGTGGACAGTGGCAGGAAAATTCTGAAATAAACGAATATCAACAAGATTTTTTTGAGAAAATACTAAGAGATGTTACTGAGGTTAGAGCCTGGAGTTATTGTGCATTAAACAATCTAATCTCACTTTGCGTGTTAAATGATCGCCGGAAGCGAATTTTTCACGTTCGACTTGGCTGCAATCGAAAGAAAGTTGCGGAGAATGGTTCCATTTCCGTGAACAGTAAAGCGCAACCATAATCTGATATTGAGTACTTATTACATGACTAAACAGGGAAACATATCACTCATCAAGTACATGAATTTACCAAGCGGTGTCAGTTGTACTTATCCCGCGGCGATTCCATCATGCAACACCGAACAGTGGAGTTCTTCATTTGTCTACATTTCATTAACTTCATTACCTACTGCCTGGAAACCCAAGGAACCCATCGCCCGGGGAGTAAGTGTAAAGACTAACGTAATCATATCCTCGGGTATGGGGCAGTTAGGTGCCTTGTTCACCAACTAGGAAGATCTTGTTCCATACGTCTTTAAAATACTGCCAATAGTGCATTTTGCACGATAGCGGATCAGTGGGAGCATCTCAAGAAACATTCGAAGAAACAAGCTTAAGACGATTTTAACCACTTTCTCTTTGCGAGTAACATTTGAATTGATAGGAAGACCGCTGTAACATTCAATCCAGCGGTTAGAACAAAAAATACCTTAACTGTTCGAACTGTTCGGTATGGTTCCATAGGATCACAAGACACGAGTCTATCCCAAACGCCGTATACGGTGAACTCTTTCAAGACACCTCAGTGTCAGCGAGTTGTTATTGAACTGTAG
>QYTT01076023.1:0-10026 GCA_006980735.1 Dasypogon diadema
ATAACAGTCTGCTCCAGATTAGAGGAAAAGCTAAGGTTAAGGTTAGTTTTAGAGATAAGTGTGTGGATGTTGATCTGTTTACTGTCAAAGATGAAACTATGAAATATGCTGTAATATTGGGAAGAGACTTTTTTGGAAGGTGTAATTTAGAGCTAGTGTCTAGATCAGATTCCAATAATCAGGATAGGGGGAACCTAACTCGCAACCATTCTTTAAACAATAACTCGTGTAATTTGCTAGATTTCGAGATTGAACAGATTTTAAATATAAACCTGATTGAACTAAACCACACTCCTGACTTAAACAGTAAGTTTCCTCACGAACTGAAAATAAAGATCAGTGAAATTGTCTCAGAGGCCCGTGCCGTAAACAGTGAACAGTGATAACATTAGTAATTGTAAAGACGTTTTTGAAATGAAGATAAATTTTTCGAAAGATAAACCATTTTATTGCACACCACGTAGACTTCCTTACGCACACCGGTTAGAACCACAGAAAATTATTGATGACTTGCTGGAGAGAGGTGTTATTCGGGAAAGCAATTCTCCATACGCGAGCCCTATAGTGTTGACTAAGGAGAAAAATAATGAGTTTCGGTTATGCGTATGTTATCGTGAACTAAATAAACACACGATAAGAGATAATTACCCCTTACCAGTTATCGAAGACCTCCTGGATAGACGTCGGGGAAAAAAATACTTTTCTATACTTGACCTTTGTAATGGCTTCCATCATGTCACAATGGCCACCGACTCAATCAAATATACATCTTTCGTGACGCCTATCGGGCAATACGAATATTTGAAGATGCCCTTTGGCCTTAAGAACGCGCCATCGTATATTAACACTATATTTCGCGATTTGGTGGTGGTAGATAGGCTACTAATATACATGGATGACCTCTTGATAGCAACTGAGTCAATAGAAGACCATTTGCAAACTTTGGAGTTGGTCATGCGTACTATTCGCAAGTTCTCCTTACAGCTGAGACTTGACAAATGAGGTGTATAAATAAATTTACGACAAAACGATAAATTTACGACAAAAAAACGACAAATTTCGAAATACTTTTCATTTAATTCGGACAAATGTGTGGTGCTAACTTTATACACCTTGACAAATATTAATTTTTGTGGGAGGAAATTGTTTATTTGGGATACGTCGTGAATGTCAAGGGTATACGACCTAACCCTGAGAACCTACGGGCCGTTAATGACTTTCCCTTGCCCAGAACTGTAAAGGATGTCCACAGCTTCCTTGGCTTATGCTCTTATTTCAGGAAGTTCATCAGAAATTTCGCCAATATAGCTAAGCCTCTATACGATCTTTTAAGGAAGGACGCCATATTTAGATTTGGTGAAAACGAGATTGAAACTTTGAAGACCAAGTTAATGAATTCTCCGACATTGGCCATCTATAGTCCGTCAAACGAGACTGAGCTGCACTGCGACGCTAGCAGTGTTGGATTTGGTGCTATCCTGCTGCAAAAGCAGGATGATAAAAAATTTCATCCCGTGTTTTATTTTTCAAAAAGAACCACTGAAAGTGAGTCTCGCTATCACAGTTTCGAACTGGAAACCCTGTCTATAATTTACGCACTAAGAAGATTCCGAGTGTATCTACTCGGTATTCCATTCAAAATAATAACCGACTGTCAATCACTAACACTGACCTTGAATAAAAAATTGCTGAACCCTAGAATATCGCGTTGGGTTTTAAAACTACAAGATTTTGAGTATACGCTTGAACACCGGGCAGGGAACAGGATGGGCCATGTAGACGCATTGAGTAGATGTGCTCAAGTACTTACATTGGAGAACGGTAACTTTGAGTATTTGTTGGCTATAGTTCAGAAGCGTGACAGTTATATCTGAACTCGCGTCGCGGTTAGAAAAGGGCGATAATCGGGACTATACTATGATTAATGGCTTGGTTTATAGAAAAAGTGGAAATGATTTAGCTTTTTATGTCCCAGAGAATATGATCGATCGCGTGATACAGACACATCACGAAGGTTTATGTCACTTGAGTGCCGCTAAGTGCTACCAATATCTTAAAAAGTCGTACTGGTTTCCCAACATGAAACGTAGAATTGAGAAATATGTGGAGTCTTGTCTCAAGTGTGCTTATTTTTCGCCTACGTCTGGTAAGGTAGAGGGAGTTTTGCATAACATTCCGAAGGGGGATATTCCTTTCGAGGTTCTTCATGTGGACCACTTTGGCCTTTTGCCTACAACTAGGAATAAGAAGAGGTATATTCTTTTGGCCGTTGATGGGTTCACAAAGTTTGTGAAACTTTACGCCGTTGGTGGCACCGGGGCTGATGAAACTATCTCCTGTTTGAAGTCTTATTTTAATACATATAGTCGTCCAAGCTGTTTGCGAAGTTTCGGGGTTTCGATACCTGATTAGGGATTTGGAGGGTATGCAGGTTTCACGCATCCCGTATCGAGGTGTTTGCTCTTCCTCTAACATGAGACCGTTTGTGTTGAATTTGGATTGGATAGTATCGTACCTTTTAGCTTCAGCAAAGTACTGAAAATATGCAAAACTAAATAATAGTACCAGGTTCCAGATTGCTTTATCAAAAGACTGTATTTCAGGTAAACGCAGTAATCATAATTAGGTTAAATTTTATTTTTATTTTATGTATATGTAAAAACCTATGGACTTTACGTAAATTTCGTGATTATATACATTACGTATAATTATAGATTTGTACAGCTTATGCATGCCGATCAAAAAGAAGATATCTGTTTCGGATTGTAGATGTTTAACAACTATTTGCACTTTGTTCTGTCATATATTTATATTATGTCTTATAATGTCATATTTTAACTTGCAGGTAGAGAGACATTCGATTTACATGAATTTGTAAGCTTCAAAATAAAACCCGAATCTAGTTTTAGGGAAACGTAGTGCTAATGATGTAATCTTTTAGTTAAGCTTTGAGCTAGACAGTAATCGGGTTGATTACTAAATCAGGAGTGCCGAACTGTAGGATACAGATCATACAAACTTCTAAAAAAAGAATTCAAGAGAAAATTTGTAACGGTCACTTGAATCGGTCTCGTTTAGATGAGTGTAACAGTAGTTCAAGCTTGCTTACCGATCCAATAAATAGAAGTATTAAGAGATAATAAATAGAAGTATTAAGTATAAGGAGTATTGGAGTCTTTTAATTTTTCTGAGTCTCCTACATATAAAAAATATGTTTCATTGGATATGTCACACGGTACAGTTTTCAAAACTTTTTTTTTTAATTTTGTAATTTGGCCCCCAAAAGTGGCCCCTATATTCAAAATTCATTTATTTACGTTACACGCCCGTGTTTGGGTCGCAGAAATTCATATGTATACCAAATTTCAACTTCGGAGCAAATTAGCTGTGACAGACAGACAGCCACACGAATGATCCTATAAGAGTTCGTTTTTTCATTTGGACGTACGAAACCCTAAAAACGTGTATTTCATAATAGTTTTGTTTTTAAAATGTTTATTTCATAGAAAGATGACTTATTTTTTGTATGTAAGTGAAAACTTAAGTACTTTAATTGTGGAAACCTACTGTTATTTTATTTTTAGTTACAGTCGAACCCGCTTATAGTCATTGCCGGTTAAAGTCACTTTTCGTTTTTAATCAGGAAGTTTTGATGGCAAGTGTATTTATACAGCAATTTGTACTGAAACGACTCGGCTTATAACCACTCCGCTTGTTGTCAAAAACCAGTTATAATCACTTCTAAAATCGAACTTGAAGTGCGGTTTTTGAAGAAAATATATCGGTTAGTATCATCACTTAAAATTTGGTTTGTGCCTAAAGTAAAATATTCAAGTGTTTTCTGTCATAATGACAGCAAATTAGGGAGAATAGTCCGTGAATTGATGCAAAATTTTCTCTATAAGTACTTTTCGTTTTGTAATTATGTAACCGTAACAATTATTAACCATGAGTTATAATAATTTTTAGGACTTTATGGATAGAACAAAAAACATACTGCATTATTAAAGTATGTACAATATAGAAATGCGCTGTGAATTATTTTTAAATCCTGCAACATGTTGTGAAAACATTTTATTTTCATTTGTTGTTTGTTTTTGTTTCTAAAATAAAAATATGTACATAAAAAGTAACGGAAACGTATTTTATTGATAATTGTAAGATGTATATGCGATTGAATTCGCTGGAAGCCATCCTCCGCGTACACTCACTTAAATGATATCTCCCCAAAGGAATGACTATAAGTGGGTTTTCGATTGAATTCGCTTATAGTCATCCTCTGCTTATAGTCACTTAAATGATATGTCCTGAAGGTAGTGATTATAAGCGGGTTCGACTGTATTAAATAAAGTTTTTTGCACTTATATTTTCGTTTGTTACTTTTCTTTTTTAAATCAATTGATTATGGGTAAAAGTTGGGTAGATTCAGTATATGAGCTTAGTGGTGGGTATCTGATCGCCATACAAAATCCAGATTTTGTAGACCAAATGTCAATTTTTACAATATAAATTGGACCGAAGTTTCTAGTTTAGTGTGCGAAATTGACTTTACTTTTGACTGGTTGCTTCTCCTCCTTTTCTGTTTTATACTCGAAGCACTTCGTCAATTTATTAGAATAACCAAATAGGGTAACAAAGTGAACTACTTACTGAATTCATGGCTAACTGCCTGTGACATTGCTTCGCTTAGCATAGTATACGAGTTTTTATGTTCAAGGTGCCCACTTCCAGATGCCAAATGTGAAGCGGGACTTTGCCCGTGTGATGTGTGCACGTATCGTCCACCGCCTCCACCACTACCGCCACCCCCACCAGCAGTTATCACAATAGTATCACCCGGAGCTCCACTGCATGACACAGAACTTAGCAGTGAGGCTGCCAAACATATCACAAAAGCAAAATGTGCATGCAGAGACATTATGCACAACTGAAATATACGAAACTTATCCACAAATTTGTCTCAAATTAAATAAAATAACAAATAACACCAGAAACACAGCTTATTTGTTTTGAAAGTTTTAATTTCTTCCCTTCCGTTTTGTTTGGAATTGGCATGTCAAATTTTACACACCGCTGTAAAATAACCACGATTTCAAAAATATGCTTTTGACACTTCCTATGTATGCTACACCAGCTGTAGGACCTGCTACTTTTTTGATACAATTTGATTTAGAAAATGACCCTCGCTGTTTAACCCAAATTTATTTACACGGTGACACAAATACTCTCTTCGCAATGTAGATGTATATCGCACTTGATAAAAAGGGCATAATTCGCACTAATGACATACACCATCCAAAAATAGTAGAAAATTCACCTCGGTTTCAAATCACTTGCTCGGACAAATTTATCTCTCCAAGTATTGCAATTGGAAGGTAGATTTTACACAAATCAAAATTGCTAGACATGCCACATTTAAAACTATTCCACGAAAAGTGCCAGCTAACTTGGCTATAAACAACAAGGCCTTAAGGTGTTGGGTGCACTTAATAAATTAGCTCCATATCAGCGCAAATAATTTTAAAGCATTTCACCTTAGAATGAATGAAAAACTTATGCTAAAAAATACTACAATGGAAGCCGAGAACTTTGACCGAAACCAATTACGGGGATTCTAAGAGATTTTACAAAGCAAAATTGAAAATTCGCGACTTTAAACTTTATATCGAGTATTGAGGTATTTTCCCCGAATTGACAATACTTCTTTTGATTACGCACACTTCCCCTTTTAAGAGGCAAACCACTTTACTACAGAACGCGACAAACTAAAAACACTGCAGAACTACAGCCATTCAGCAAAACTAACACTACACGACTACACTACCAAATGAAGAAGAATGTGTAATTCTATAAAGAATAGGTACAAAATAAGGAGCTATTAACTACTGCCACATCCATGGAATAAGAACTAAGAAATGGCTGTAAAATCGGGAAAAGAGAAGCACTTGTTTCACACAAAGTTTCTTTGGGAAATGGCCAGTGTAGTATTAAAAATAAGGAGATTTGAACGAGGGACAGTCAAATTTCTTAATTCAAAAAACTTAAAACCACGTTTAGCCATTCTGGGGAATCTGACAAATTATATACCACTTTATTTGTAAAATTTCACATTTAATTAAGAATGTTTTAACTTAAAAAATTTGTTCGAACCCCCCAAAAATTCAAAGTTTCCTCTTAAATAACTACTGAACTGGCTTTGAGGTATGGTACCTTATTTCCATTTTATGATACATTCCTAAACTCAAACTGGAACACTCACTCACTACGGCCTAGCTACGTAACCAAGGATAAATATGGTTCGCAATAATGTTAATAGTTTGCAACAGTATTTTGTTTATGGAGTTTACGAAGTTAAAGAATAAAGTGACCTACCGCCATTTTATTAATAACAGTGAATTCCACCCATCTCCTAACTGACAAAAGCAAAAGTTTGTTTGCAAAATTTTTAAATACCGGTAACTAACTGCAGACAAGTATTCAACGCCTAAGCGCACGGTATAGAGAACACAATATATGGTGAGTCCAAGTACTGATTCCGCCATTTTCACTTTCGTGACGTCATTGTGTCAAAGTTTTCGGTACATTTTAAAGAATTTTTTGTTAAATTGCTGAAAAATGCTAAAATTTGTCATGAATGAAACATGATACAGTATGCTCAGGGGAATATTACTGCAAAGAAATAAATAAAATATGTGCTTAACTAATTTAATTCCAAAATTACTTAAAATCTTCACACGACTTTGACGTGTGACGTCAGCCGCAAGATGTTTGGCTGCATTCAAGATTTTTGCTAAGCAATTTTGCAGACTGTGAATACTATTGAAGCAGCTATTTCTGCATGAAATCTTGAACGCAAAGAAGCTGCTCAGTCCGCAGTGACATTCGTGTATGTCTGACACATATTTACTTAGTCATCACCTATGTGGGACCAATTTTGCCGGTGAAAAGATGTTTAAAATAAAAAAGCAGAGGTATATAAAACCTATTTCACTCCAATGTATTTCTATTTATATAAAAATGAAAAAACCGTCAGCAGATCCCACTTTTTAACTTCGAACTCTGTATAAACTTCTGAGTTCCAAAAACAAATTTAAACTCCATGCCTTTATAAATAATTTGGAATTTTTTTGCAAATTTTATATTTACATGATCACCTACATATTATTAAAACCGCATACTGCATTCACTGCATTCATTTTACATTATTTTAGTGAATTTATAATTAAAGATATTAATTTTTTGTTATCTTCCCTTCTAAGCAAAACTTTGACTTCTTAAAGTGACAGCACACACACTAAAATACATTCAATAGCTAACTTTTAGCTTTGGTCTCCGAGCATAGCTACAAATAGCAGCTCCGAGAGCAGCTTTAGCAAAAATCTTGAACGCGATAAACGTTAAAAAGCAGCTCCAGCTTTGCAGAAATTAGCTGCTCAGTAGTCAGTGGACCCTTCGAGGAGAGAATTATAGAGATGGCATTCTATGCTAAAATGTACGAATGAGAGCGTAGCCAAAAAACTCATACTCTCTCTTCTTGTGGGGGTCTTCGCTGTCAAAGTTGCAAAGAAATTTATAAACAAGAAGCAACGAGCTAATAACTAAAAAGGAGAGGCAAATGAGCTTCAATTCCGTAGCCAATTTTCACACAATGATACAATGACACCAGCGACCATTGAAGTACTAGAAACTGGAAGGGCGATACTATTTGCTTTACTGTGACTGCAACAAAAAGCAGTGACAGAGTGTGTTTGTATTTTCACATCTCTTGGAAAGCCCCCCATTAAAATCGTAGAAAACCCACACCACTGTGTTTCGTCACCAGGCATTTTACTGACAGTTAGAAATATGTTGGTACATGCCTACTGTTTGCTCTAGGACTTTGTCGAAAAAAGGCCTCAGGCCAAGATAGGAAGTTTGTATTAGCACACCGATTCCTTATAAATCTATTACTTCAATGCCAGCGACGTAAAATTTATTTTAAATTCACAGGGGGCTCTTTGTTAGTGTTTTTTGCTATAAGCGGGAAAATTTAAATTTTATTTGCACTCTTTATAATATAACATTTTAGAAAAATCGGGTAAAAAGGAAATATATTATTTCAAATAAATGTCAATTTGATTTGCTGTGTGTCATATAATTTTTAACTATTATTTGTTAGAAAATGTAGTTTTTACTGTAATTATGTGAGCACCGTTTCCTTCCAGAATTCTCAGAGTGAAATACTCTAAAAGGAAGGTGATGAAAGGAAATTTTATCATAAAAATAGGATACAAAAATTTTGGTTCTTGTAGGAAGAACTAATTCAAAAACTGTCTCTTTGGAGATTTTCACTTTTGAAAATTGCACTAAATGTCTTCAAAAGAAGTCTGTTAAAATTCGAAAGAAATAATAAGAACTTAGGGGTATAAGTTGTACAATCTTCCAGCTGTGTATTTTAGATGGCCAGCTTCTCCAATAGACCTATGCACCATCGTCCATCTTAATATTAACCGGTATAAAATACTTCTTATTCCAAATTTATCAGAGATGAATGCAAAATTTTACGAAAAAGAGAAAAAATCGCAAACAAGGAAAAATTGAATTTGTTAAATCTAAAAGTGAGAAAAATTTATTCATGCCCCTCTGTTTATTTGACGGTTTTCCCTACGGCAAAGCGTCAAGACCAAAACAATTCTGGAGGCGAGCACAAGATCAAAATAATTAATATCTGTTAACGTAAAATTAACAAATTTTCTATGAAAAGTTTAATGACAGACTATAAATTTTTAATGAATTAAAAGGAATGTTGTTTCCGAGAAACGTACCTATGGAAAGAAATTCCTTCAAGTCTACAATGGCTTTTATTTTTGTAAAGTTTCACTGAACACTTCATCTTAGAATTTTAATCTTATTTTAGATTTTTACAACACAACACTAATTACTTAGGTATTATGGTTCGAAAACAATCTTCTGCACTACAGCTTCTCTATTAATTACTGACTTTTTAATAAAATTTTCACTTTAAAACACCGGGGAAATTATTCACAGCTGAACATAAGCAATAATTTGACAGCGAAGACCAAAAATTGCGGAGTAGAACAAGATAAAAAAACACCAAAATAGACACTAACCCAAAAGATTTCTGGTACGTTCACATACGTGTATCGTATACGTAATTTCATCTCCTTTAGTTATTACCTCGTTGACAAGAAGGTGGACAGGAAATTATTTTATGAAATAGTTGCAATAACATGATCAGATTAGTTATTATTTCGGGAAAATTTCTAAATAATATTGCAAGCAGATGGTTGTGTTTATATAGCCAAATTTGTTGGGGGGTCTAACGCAGTGGCGTAGTTACAAAAGTTACAAAATCCCGACAACAGTTCGTAGGAAGACTTGAAAAATGACATTTTTTAACGCCGACCCTGGTATACAGTCTGAATTTAAGAGTGGCTATGCTTTTTTCTTTATATGTCATCTCCTTTAGTTCTCTCCTCGAAGAGTGAACCCTTTGAACGTGATGGTGCTGCTAATTAAAAGCAGCTTTTAGCAGCTTTTGCTAAAATCTCTAAATACAGCCCTTGACGCAGCCCTTGTGTAATGTATACGGCGAAGTAAGCGACATTTCTTGTCGTTGGGTATGTTGTATGGGGCTGCTTGCAGTTTGTCTACAAGATAAAACTGAAAAATCTTCAATGGGTCTTCAAAACTTTTTTCACTGGTTCTGTATACCCACCGACCTCTATAATATGGACTGAGCCAAAACCCCCGGGACTATAAAACACAAGCCGCGAAGCAGAAATTGCAACTCACACATGAACTGCTTTTTATGAACGTCTTAATATAGAGGAAGTAGACCGATGACTCATGTTCGGACTACTTTTCTCTTTATTCCTATCTTAAAAGCGTTCATAAAAAACTATTTCACACATGTGCAAATCCTACTTCATGGCTTGTGTTTTATAGTCCCGGGGGTTTTGACTGAGCCAAAACCCCCGGGAGTATAAAACACAAGCCATGAAGTAGGATTTGCACATGTGTGAA
>QYTT01076041.1:0-13202 GCA_006980735.1 Dasypogon diadema
ACAAGAAATTTCCATTCGTTAATTATTTACACTCCGAAGTGGAATGTACTGATTCTTTTCTGGAACAAATTACTTTTATTTTTGTATTGAACGCTTTGAATTCCTAATTACTTTAAGGAATTAGTAATTAAAGTTTTTAACTGAAACTTTCTTTTTACGTTTTTGAATCATTACATGAATTTAAATACCAAAAATTGGTATTATAAAAAGTGAAGGAATTATAAATTCTAAAAACCATTCCTTAAATGATTTATTTCATTTTCATTGAATGGAAATATAAATGAATACCAGTATTTTGTATTAAAATAAACTTGAAAATAACACAAAAAATAAGGACAGAAAATTTTGAATTCTAAGAAAATTGTTCTTGGTTTTGTTGTATTTTGAATTGAAGTTAGTTATATGCGTCGGATACAGAATTTATATCATACCTAAAATTGTACATAACACTAAAATCCTTTTATTTGTTTTCGCATATTATACCAAGAATTTTTAATAGCTCACCTTTTTAAAACTATGAAAAATTTTGAGTAGGCTACATGAAATTTTGTAATTTTTAATTCTTTCATTATTTAATTATTGTTCCTAATTCTAATTTTAATTGCACAAGTATTTAAATCCATTTAATTCCTTAACTACTTTTTGTAACTAGAAATTAGTAGGTTTAATTACATATTAATTCTTTTATGTAATTAGGAATTACTTGTTATAAGCGTTTCTCGGAATTGTAATTAAATTGTAATTTATTCCAGAAAGGAGTAATTACATCCCAATTCTATTTAAATTGCTCTAAAAATGACCCACGTTATTCCAGTAGCGTCAACAGTGTAGCTTAGTTAAAAGTCTACAGGTTTTTAGTCCTAGAGGTACAAAAGGAAAAATGCATCTTTGAACGTAGGTATAGCAATCCGTCGTTACTATCCTATCTTAGCGCACTTGGAAGGTAGGTTTTATCAAAACTTAGGATATTCTCTTGACGCAACGCCATCCTGAGAACCCTCTCTCTAACTAATATATAATACAAAAATTTTACATTATTGTTATAGAAATCATAAAATAAATATATAGTATATACGCACAGAAAACTTTTCTTTTAAATTTTGAATGTCTGCACAGAAGACGTCGCCTTGCTTTTTTCTATTTTAAATCCTAAAGTGGGGAAAAATTTTGTTTTTGGGTTACGATGAATTTTAGCGTGTTTCACCATATGTCCCCATCTGATTGCAATCTCCCAGACGTCTCAGTATAATCAAATCGACTTTCCATGCTTTTAACTTTCCCATTTATGTGGACTTTTCTAATATGGATTACCATAACATTGTGACAGAGGGACAGACATAAATACTTTTTTTGTTTTTTGCTCTGAATTAGCTTACAGATTATGATGGATTAACTTTTTTAAATAATTTCTTGAAGTGATATACAGCTATGATTTCTGACTGTGAAAATATGAAGCCGCCACTTAATTTAAAAAAAAAAACCATTTACTTCTCTGAATGCGCTGAACAGAAAAATTACGAAACTTCTGATAAATTTCTTAGCTGCGAAAACGTGTTCTTAAAATGTTTAATTCTCCAGGGAACCATACATTTCAGAATATAGCTCTGGAAACAGACGGTGTATACAGGGCAAACGTGTGATTTACATTCTTCATTTAAATTCTAGATTTTGTGGACACACAGAGGGACAGATTTATTTTTCCGTCACACGTTTTATTCAATCATACATTTAAGCAATATTTCTCTTTTTACCTTTCTTATTATGGGGAGACAGGTAATAAGAATGAAAAATTGCATTTGAAAATTGAATTTAAAAGTTTCAATACCAAACAGAGTTTTGTTAGCAAATAAAAAATGAACTAAATCTGTAATGCTATTCGTTTGACATCCCTTATGTAGCAATGTTCTACAGCGTTAGCATTATGTATTAAATGCTTTCACGCTAGAGAACTAGCAAATAGTAGTTAAAATCCCATAAAGCAGCGGAAACCAGGAATTTCCGTTCAAATTAGTGCTTTACCTTGTTTATCGAAGCAACTCACTAACCAAAAATTTTTATTTCAATTGTTAGAGCTGCAAATCTTACTTCAAGCTTTTCAGAGAGTGATTATAGCGGAGAAGGTATCGGAGTTTCTTTTTCTGAAAAGTGGTGTCCCACAAGGTTCTATGCTAGCCCCGCTTCTATTCGCCATATATATGTATTAATGGTATTCCACCATTACGCGGATGACGTTCAGCTCTACATTTACAGGTAACTAGGTCTTTTGGAGGACTTTGACTTTGATTGCTTTGACTTTAATTCGTCAGCCGCTCACCTAATCAGCAGAATTTTATCAAACTGTTGACAGGGTGTTACAGCATCTGGCATATTTTGGGGATCTACCTTGTGGCCGCTACTTTTCAATTTTTTTTTATTGAAAGCTTACCTACCGCTGTCATACATTGTTAATATATATTTTTTTTTAATCACACTTTTGGTCATGTGCAGGATTGCGTTAACAGATTTAATGACAATTTTGAAAATATTTACAGATGGTTTGTGGAAAATCGATTAAATGTAAACTTGTGTAAAACTCAGGCTCTACCTCTATACCGCTCCTCACTTGAAACTTCGTCTCTTCCGCTTATCTACATTAGTAAGAATCCCATTTTTTATGTAACCATTGCGAGGAATTTAGGTAGTTTTTTTAACTCTAGAATAGTCTACTGCGATCATGTAAAGATGACCTTGGGAAAGGCTTTTGGAAGGCTTCGTCAGTTGTGGTTATATTTGAGCATTCTGACGACTGTTCTGCGCTTAAAACTGGTAAAATCAACTTTATGCGTAGTGAAGGGTGTTTTAACCTGGTTTTATCCCGTTTTAAATCTGTTATGGATGGTTCTTACTTTCTACTTTCTTTTTACTCGTGTCTGAATTACTACTCCCTCACACATTCAGCCCGCTAGATCTGCATCGCATTTGGAGAGATTCCTCCTTAATTTCTTGGTTTTGCAGACCTCTCCATAACTGGATAATGCACACAAATTGGTATCTCTTGAATTCTTTAGAGCAGAGGTCTCCAAGCTTTGCAGTTCACAAACAAATGTAAGATTTTTTCACAATTTCACCATAAAAAATTAAATTATATAGACAAGAAACAAGTTCCTCTTCCTAGAGACCTTGGAAAAGTCCATGTGGTCCGCGGGCAGAATAGTTTGGAGACCCCTGCTTTAGAGTGTAGTAATTGTAATAATATGAGGAAAAGGTGTATAAAAATAGTATATACATATGTCATGCAAGGCCGTGCCCTGTTGGTAGATGTTTCGATGTCCATTAAAAGAGACTCATGGATGAGATAAAAAAATAATAAAAAAAGAAAGAAAGAAAAGATATATAACCACCAGAAGTGGGTTATTCCAAAATACCCTACTATCCTCGGTAAGTCTATGGTATCGATTTACGCTTAGGTAAAATTATTACATCAATTTCACAAAACCACAGCAGGATACATTACATAGTTTTGTATTCGTAAGGACCTTACTTCCAGTTGAAATGAATTTTTAACTTGCAATGGAATTATCCTCTGTGTAGCACAATATTTTCCACGTCCAACAAATCTTCCCCTGTCCACAGAATGCTCTCTCGTTCAGAATTGTTTTACGTGTGTTACCATGTTCTGAATTATGTTTATGTTGGGCAGATTTAACTCAGTCAACTGTGAAATGAACGTCAAGTGTCCGAAATGCAGTGTACATGGGGGTGAGTACCTACCTGTGATACTATGCTACTCTGAGTGCTGGTAAATTTATTAGTCCAATGTTCCATGAATATCAAAACAATTTATGTGATTTTACCCAGTTGCTTACGCTGTCCAATAAATCTTCAGCAGTTCTATTGCAATTCTCTTTGTGAGGTATTAATAGATTCTGCGGGTAGTGGAAAATTGGTTGAGGTATGGGAATTGAGGCTGATTTTTCTCCTTAATGCTGATGAGGGATAAAATTTATATTCCTAGAATTTTACACAGAATTTCAATTTTGCTCTACGGTTTAAATATATTGATGTTTGTTAATATGTTAACTGTCTCATGGTGCCAACAGGGCAGCCTTTATGCCAGCCATTTTCCTGCTCGCCATGGAGGGCTAGTCTGCTCCGCTGCCTCAGTATCTTCCACGCATAGACTGCATATATCATCTTCTGGGATCCTCGTCTTTTTGTGGTGATATTCAAGGCTACCCTGCCTAATAGTAAAAATATAACCATACTCGCTTCATGTTTCGAACTTTTCTTCTGGTCGTTCCACACGGCAGCTTAATTATTTCCTTAGATTGTCCGGTCAGCAAGTTTTCATATGTCCCCATAGACTTTATTCCAATGTTCCATTCAACTACTTTGTTAAGGCGGTAGCTTCTTCCAAACCAACAAAGTGTTACCTCATTTTTTGAGGGATACCCATTGAGTTCTTGTATACATTTTTTGCCTGATAAATCGCGGTGCATCTATCCAGATTAACATAGCAAGACAAATTTAAGTCTTCCGAGAAGATCCCTGTATCTGCCCTTCCGTGAATATAAAAATATCCTCCGATCCCGTCTTTGGGAGTGATCCGGTATTGATAAGAAACCTTTAATTTATCCTGACTCTCTTAATCCTGTCCTTGAACATTTTTAATTCCCTGATCTCTTTTACGTGATTCAGGAATCTTCTATGCCAATACGCAGTAGGTACTTGACAAGTATCATGTATCGTCCCTCTGTATTCTGTATATTCTAATCTTTTCTTGATCGAGGTATATTCCCATGATTTTGGTCTCCCTATAAATGTTGTTCTCATATCCATAGAGCCCAAATAGTTAAAATCCCAAATCCTTATCCCTGCCAGTGAAGACTATCGTTTCTGATAGTGAGACCTTCCTTCTACTACTCGTAGAGCACTCCTCATGATATCGTGAGTTAATGGTCGTGAATTTGCAAGGCTTACATTGAGGTGGCTCGCGTTAGTGGTCGTGTTGTGGCGAATTGAAAGGCTTGTACAGCTATATGTAGGTACTTAATATAATATAATAGATTCCGAAAAAAATCTTGGTATTTAAGTACAAAGCTAAGTATTAAGTGCAACTAAATAAAAGCAAGTACTTATATTGCAAATACTTAGTACGGGATTTCGAAAGTATTTAAGTACAAGTTTTAGGTTTTGGAAATGTACTTAGGTAGTAGTTAAGTCAATTTTACTTAAGTACTGCCAAGCTCTACACTTGAGTGATGACTTGGGCAGAATAATGGGATGGGCAGATCAAAATTATCCGACATTAAACCCTAAGAAATAATAATTTACCACATACTTGTACACAAGTTGATGTTTCTCTATTAGATATAATTTTAGCATGGACCTATTCAAGCAAGCAAAATTCAAGTTTATTATGTTTACCTGCATTCTAGTCCTATGGAGACATTCAAAATTCCACTAAATATTGCATTTGCCTGAAAATTATCCCTAGAGGCAAATATTTATCTGCCAACCTGTCACATTTTTGTCGGCAATTGCATAATTCTCATGTTGACTTCAAAACACAAACTATAAATTTTTCTCATAGTACGTGCTCTCCACTCCTCATAGCAGTGAAATTCCCTTCGTTGCACAGTTTGCCTTCAAGTGAAAGCAACGTCCTATTCACCACGGCTACAAGAGGGAAATAGGAGCAAAAATTCGTCGCCTCTAAATGAATTCCTCTGTCGCACATTTTGTTTTGCCAGACTTAAGTAGTAGTTATAGTGGTGGAAGAGTCATATTTAACCTGAATGTGGCACTTGTCAATGGGCGAAAGTTTAACGTCTTTCACATACGGTTAACTTTAATTTATTCGAATTACAAAAGTGTGAATTCATACAAATAAAGAGGACTCGAGTTCACACTTCAGACTTTCCGTAGTCCTGATTTGTAGCTTTCTATTTTTACCATGACTAATTTACGAGTGTATATGCAATGATGGGAAGCCTTATACAGCAAAATTAATTAATTTACTTCTATTATTTCCAAAGTACTCTTGATAAGTAAAATATAAATGCGATGGGTGATTCAGATATAGCAACAATAGATGACTAAACCGATCTCAGTAATGCAGGTTCCAAAACAGTTTAAGTGACATGTGGGGTTTCGTAAAATTCCGTAGCTTTGAACTGAAATTCATTTATTCTGCAAAATAATCACCGCCAACAGCGACTGTAGGTTGCCACAGTTGCGCAGAAATTCCATTTTTGCAAAACTTCTGGTTTTTATGATCCAGAACGGTTTTCGAACGCACCACCTATCCCATAGACAGGTGGTATACTGTATAGTTCTGAGAAAGATGGAAATGCAAAGCCCAAGGGTCAAGCGAATAAGGTGTGAATTTGTAGTTGTAAGATCCGCTGTGAAATAAGGTTGTGAATTAGGGCTTGCAATTCTACTCGGGTAAAAGAGTAGTTAGAGTCCGAGTACTCGAGTACTCATTGTTTTTTGGACCGAGTATGATTAAGCTAGTAGGAAGTACTCAAATACTCGAAGTATAGAAAATTTTTAGAATGCATTTTAGTA
Source organism: Dasypogon diadema (assembly GCA_006980735.1). Classification (NCBI taxonomy): domain Eukaryota; kingdom Metazoa; phylum Arthropoda; class Insecta; order Diptera; family Asilidae; genus Dasypogon; species Dasypogon diadema. The sequence goes on from QYTT01076041.1 coordinate 6,553, forward strand.
GTAGTTGCAGAATGAGGGGATGTACGAATACGTAATTGAATGGGAAGAAGGCAGATATCTCGGGAACTAAAGGAGGTAGCCATATGCGTTTCTGAAGTATCAACCTTTTTACATTTAAATTCCGTTTTTGAACATCCTCTCGCCCTACAACTATTACATTTTATTCCAATATTGTGTAGAGGCCACCTCCTCTCTTCATTTTAGACTACTCATGCAATTCTTGAGATATCAGTCTTCTTATCATTAAATAGCACGCGTACTAGGCCCGAGCTGAGAAGAGAGAATATCCTAAGACGTATTAGGTCAAAAGGGGCCAATTTTAACAAACTTAAGACCGTGGGATAATTATGGCCTCAAGATATTAGGATGGGTTCCTGGCAATCAATTTCTCAGAAAAAAGGAAACAATGACCTGAAAAATACTGGAGAAGAAAGGATATGGTGATTAACCAAAATTCATAAGCTTCCAAGATAATCGCTGACTACATCCATGCCCAGAAAAATGACCTTAACGTCCCTAAGTGGAAGGTATGTAAAAGAACCGACGAAGGCCAAGGCTGTAGTTTGGTTCTTTCTCAGCGAAAAATCTAAAGGAAGTAGACTTTCAATTAAGCTTCCTTTAAAAAACAAAAATAAAGGTCGAAGGACGGTCTGTAAAACGAAAACAGATGATGTGAGTAGGCCAAACTTGCTGCGTCCTCTGTCACCGTAGAGCCGGGCCATAAGGACGAAAGCTATAGTACAGGAGGCACCAACAACCAAGGTGCCAACAACAACAGACTAATGTCTGGGGGAGTAACTGCCAAATTATCTATCCGTCAGGCAAAAATAAGCAACAAACAAGTTCCCAAGCTTCGATGTCCGACCCACTGAGTCGACCACATCAGAACATATGCATCAGATCATCAGATGCATTCTAACAAACCTCCATCGTGCAAAAGGGGCCTCGACTACACTTAGTAGGAGGTTATTTAAGGAGAAACTTCGCGTAACTTTTGTGCAAGAACCTAAGGCCCAATTAAAGGTCTAAAGCTAAAGCTAAAATTTACAACGCAGCCGAACAGCATTATTTTTTAGTTCCAAAATTAACTACCGCTCTGCTATAGAATTAATAACTCGGGACTTAATCGCAGCTCTGGTTGAGGTGTCAACACGAAAGGGTAGACAAGATATTGTTTAGGCCTCGGCACACTTCAATGGAGAAATGGAAGAAGTTGCTCAAGATTTAATCATAACTCCTTATGGAGCCAGCTGTAAAACGCAGAGAGGAGAAAAGGGATTTAGCTTGTTGGAACAGGGAGTTGTAAAATTTAAGAGCTAAAGCTGGAAGGCTCTATTATCAATCTAGAAAAGGAGTTAGTGTTCAAAGGAAAGAACCCCTTAATCAATACAACAAACAATTAAGAAAACCTAAAGTATAAACCTGGAGAAGATACTATGAGGAGTTAGAAGATCTACCGACTATAGTAAGATTTCAAAAAATACTTTCTATATACCACTCTGATGCAATCGAACTATTACAAAAGTTATAGAAGGAAGTTACACTGCCAGTCAGGCAGAAACACCGGAATTATTTTTGCGCACATACTTCCGGGCTGCAGGGTAGGTAATTGAAAATAGTGAAGTGAAGGCATTTGCAACGCTGACGTAGATTATATAGCTGTCTCTGAAATAGGACCGGCTCAATAGACTTCCCTAAACTGAAAAGGAAAAAACACATATATTTAGTCATATTCAAAGTCAGGATGATGCGGTAGATAATGGGTCATGAGCGTTTGCGAATTTGAAGAAAAGCATAGAGATTTCGTTATATGCTGCACATAGTGGAAGGTCATAGTTTTATTTTGTATGGATTGCAATACTTTTCAATAACCCGGTCCTATTCATTCGATAGAACAAAATCTTCTGCATTTTTAAATCTATTTCCTCTCAAACTTTTTTGGGATTTTAGCACCCCACAGAATTTTTTTTATCCTAGTTTGCCTATATGGTGATGGTGAGACCTCCCTGCTCCGAAGAAGATCAACAGTATTTGTAGATTTATTGAACCCAAAAGCAAATAAGTTTAATCCAGGATCAAATAAGTTTAACCCAACCGCAAATAAATTTAAACCTTTACCAAATAAGTTTAAACTATTAGCAACTCTATTTAAACCTTGGATTTTGTTTTAGTGCAAAATCTAATTTCCACATTCATTTAGAACTTGCCCGACCGAAAAATTGAGGCAATTAAGGCAATATTGAACAAGCAATATTGAATATCCTGTAAATTTCCAGAGAATATGACTGACTCAATTTCAAATTGTATATTTAACCTTGTTGGAGGTGCTTGTACTACAGAAGCCACGCGCTGCCACTCAATATCAAAGAGAATGAGTTTATTGTATTTCTGTTGTTTAAAATATGTAATTTATTATTTCCCTTCTGGTCTCTATACGGCACATCATGAAGCATTGAATAAGCCTACAGCGAAATCAGTTCAGACTTCAATAGCTCCAAAACTTTTACGGAAAGTGCGCAACAATTCATGGTGAAAGGAGGCGTGAATCAGCATAGCAGGAATTATTAATATTAGTCTTGAATTTTCTAGCACTAAGCGTACCATCCGGTGGAAAGTCACGCGTCTGCATTTTCTGACACCGACTTGTGTGCTTTTCGATAGAACCGGAAGTTAAGTACCTACACAGACTAGATTTATACACGCTATACTTTGGATACGTTTTAATCCATTCCATGATTGTATTAAAGTTTGCTGAAATTAACACAATAATCCTATTTTAAGGGTTCCGTAGTTTAGGTTTGAGAATTTCAGTAAATCTTCTTCTTCGATCTACTTTGATTTTAGGCCTGATTGTTGCATCTGTGATAAAAAGGTAATATTTGAATTTCGTAGAGTGTAAGTTGGAATTGCGAAAGGAAGAAAGTTTGTTGGCATTCTTTCTGTACTCGGAGGTTGTGGACAGTGTTTTATTCAATCTGATTCGGACTATAAAGTTCAAGGACTTTTTATGTATTGTTGATGTCGTTCGGTCTATAAGCCTTATATCGGTCCAATCTAAAAGATCTTTTGTGATTGAACTTTAATTTGTTCATTTTAAAGCTTTCAATGAATGAATAAAACTCTGGGATCCAGCAGAAGGCAACAGGAGTGCAAAGAAATGTGGTATGGATGATAGTTATATACTTTTAAATTTCTGTAGACAGTGTTGTAACATATGTTCAGTTCTCCACAGATTTGTTGTTAATTGACGGATTCGGATTCATTATAACCATTTCCAGAACTGTCAGTGCAGGAGGATCATCACCATTATCTGTAGGTTTCTTCGCATCTTGTAGCCTTGGTCCCTTAGGCTGGTGTCCACAATTAAACGAAACCAGGAAGTATTAACCTCATGTTTAAAATCCCAATTAGTTTTGACTTCTAGGGATTAAGAGAAAGCTTATTATCTTCAGCCTATTTCGATATCGACTATAGATCCCAATTAACTTTACAGACTGCGTCTTTAACCAAAGCAATTTGTCTTGAAATATACCGTTGCACGTCGCTGTATGCTGAATATAAAAACTACAATTTTTAATCATGCGTAGGTGATGATTTATAAGAAGTGAGAAAAGCAAGGGACCAAGGATTAAACCTTGTGGGACATCAGAATAAAGAAAAAAAGTAGTCAGAACACGACTCATTGCTATTATTGAGTAAAATGCTTGTGCGGTTGTGCGATCATACCAGCATATTATGCTTAAAATCTGGATTGAAGTAGTATTGGTTGCTAACATATCTATTTATTTGCGAATGAAGAATCTTCTAAAAAAATTTTGGAAGAAAAAGGAAATCGGATATGGACCCGAATTCCCCGCAGCTGTAATCGAACCATCGAGGTCCGAGTCGATGTGAAGATTATGGAATGGTATTAAAAATATGCATGACACTTCGAAAAGTTGTAGGCGTGATTAGTTTGATCCTTTATTAATATTGTTAGGACCGTCTACGCGATATCTTATAGAGGATAGATACATCATCAATCGTGAACCGAGTAAAATCGAGTTCTCAGCCTGCATTAGTATGTAATTACGATATTTAAAAATTGTAACGAAAGAAGAAGATCACATGAATACGGAATGAAGAGGTTACCTCCTTTATAGGAATTTCTAAGAGTTTATAGGGTTTCTAAAAATCGATTTCTTTTTGCTCGAGTTTGCCACAGACAAAATTCAAAAATGCAGCCATTTTTCGCCTCCACGACGAGGAAGGACCTTTTCGGGACCAAAAAGGACGAACTTTTTTAACTCTTGACTCTTTCGAACTGTTGACCAGGAAAACTTACATTTGCTAAATAGAATCATTTTAGTCCCTTTTAGTTCTAGAAAGGACCTTGCTAGTCTTGGAGATATGAAAAATGAGTGTATATTCGAACTTCTAACTAGCTATTTTTTCATAGGAGCCTTCCTCGTTCTGATTTTGTAACTATGAACAGGTGAATAGTGTTTATGGATAGTCATATGATATATTTGTCTAGACATACATCATTATTGCTATTATATAATGTTATAATAAGATATTCCGGATTATTTCTGCTAACTCTTGAGCTTTCACCATAATATCGTAAAACAAATCTTTTCTAAATGTACTTAGTAAATTTATTTTCTATATTTTCAGGAATACTAAAGGCAACAAAAGGGTAAGTGAAAATCCACCACAAACTACGAAATTTTGTATTTTCCTATTCACAACATAAGCATTTTTCTCCCTTGGAAAAGTATTTTTAGATCTAATAGTGGAGAAAATGCTATCGTTTACTGACCCAATTGACTTTGATGAATATGATCCCTCTTGCACTAATAAACACATAATCGTTGCGGTTGTGGTTACCACAAAGTTGGTGGGTACTGCGTAACAAAATTTTCAATAAACTTCTCACGTTCATTCAGGCTTTCTCATAATATTTACGTTGTTGCAGAATATGTTCAGAATAAATTCAAAATTTCTCTAAATGTAGTAATTTAATATAATTAAATTAATATTTAATAAAGCATATGGATATTTCACATATTTGCATGGGATTTTAATATCAAATAGATCTGAATTCCGTAAATTGTAAAATACAAACCCAACTGGTAAAAAAAATGCTTAGAAATAGAAATTCGGAAAAAAGGAACCTGATAAAATTGATTTTTACCATCCTAATGAAATTCTTGTCATATATCACATTTAAGAAAAAGACATCGATTCTTGCTACTGGATATTAAAGAAAAAACAAGCACGTGAAATAGTTATAGGCTTCACAAATACCTTCTGTAAAATATCACCGTGCTGTTGTTTTTTTATAAATATTTATTTGCATGGTATCGCACGATGATCCCAGCTGAATGTATAAAGTTGCTCTTAATGGTACTATTAAATGTTTTCTTTAATATATGAAATATGTACGGGTCAAAATGTTCAAAGGAAGCAAAAAAGGAAGCAATGTGTGTCCCAAAAAGGGAGTAATAAAATTTAATAAATTTCCCGCTTGACTCTTAAAATGGATCCATTCGTACATCTTTCTGATAGATGCTATCAGGTGCTTTTTCGTGGTTTTCGATCTAGGTCTGTCTACTTCTGGGGTGCCTCAGGGTAATCATCTTGATCCTAATATTTTGACGATATTGTGCAGCTCTTGCGGCACTCCAGAGTTTTAATCTATAGCATTTACACTTCAAATGCAACCGTTTCCAGAACAAAATCAAGACCAACCGAATCAAAATCAGCGTCAACTTTTTCAAGTAAATGACAACTTTTTCAAATTCAAATACAACCAAATAAACTTCAATAAATACATGCTTTCTGTTCTGGCACATTTGGCTATTTTTTCATCAGATTTGTCTGCCGATATGCAGAGAAATTTTCAGGATTGATGATATGCCTCCATTGAACAAATACACAGCAATATTCACACTTAGTTGTATAATGTAATCATAACTTTTGGACTTTCAGGAAAAAGTCTCACGCAATTGAAAAAATCGACTTTTGGTCAAATTTTGAGTGCAATTTACCATAATCAAAAATGTTCATAGCAATCTCTCAATTCCGGCTTTTATGCCTGCACACTTTACATTTTTTCCAGCAATTTCTCAATTTGCATTTGATCCGCGGATACAAAGGAGCAATTCGAATCGTTGGCCATTAGATTTTATCCTCAACAACAATTCACTTTATTATTTTGTTTGTGTTGTTTAAAGAATATCCAAAAAATGATGTGTTGTTACTTTTGCAGTACTGTGAATATTTCACATTGATCTCGATGTATCAAGATGATTATGTATACAATATTTAAAATTATTGTAATTGATACCCCCTGTGAACTGTATTTTCTTCAAACAGATATCCTTTATTTCTCCATCATTTGCAATGAAGTTGCTGCGATGGGCCTCCAGGGTCATCTTCTACAGGAAAAAAGTGTTATAAGTGCGATAAGTTTCGAAAATGTTTAACATTACAATAACACTGCTTTGCAAGGATAACTGGATGCAATCCACTTTAAATTAAAATTAAGTAAACGCCTTCATGAACGGAGACCGGAATATTCTTTTCACTGAATAATTAATTCGAATTATAATAGGGTCGAGGTATTGTAAAATAATCCAAGGACGGTTGTACTATAAAAATGCAAA
>QYTT01076042.1:0-11224 GCA_006980735.1 Dasypogon diadema
TCAGTGGACAAATGAGAGAAACAGACTCTTGCCAGACTCTGTCAAAAGTTTATTAATGGTTCAATTTAATTTAAAAAGTTTCGATTGTCTATCGTTTTACAAATATGCTTTAGAAGACAAAGAGTTACTGAAAAAAGTTCAAAGCCAGCAAAAATATGAGCTTAATACGAGTAAACAAGTTGCGAACGATTTATAAGTCTTTACATGTAAGAAAAGAAGAAATTAATTATGTTTTGCAATTAAAACTATTTTGTTTTTTGTTTACTTTTTAATTTATTAAAAGAGAAGAAGACCATTTCATTTTTATATACATGTTATCTCATTATTCATAAAACATCTTATGTTTTGTTAAAAGATGTAAAGTTTTTGTGTTGGATACAATAAATTGTATTGTCACATACAAATTCTTTTGTTTTTATTATATTGTCCTTTTCTTTGGAAGAATTCATGATAGTTTAAATGATCTTGCGTTTTTCCTTTCTTGAGCCTGCGTCATTATTAAAAAAAAAGTTATACTCTTTTGTACTCTTTCAGTATATTTTTTAAGCAAGAAAGTTTACTTTTCTGCCATTATCAAAATGGTAACCCTAAAAGCACTCAAATCCTCAAACCTGGCTATCTGAGAGCATATTGGAGTGGCCCTGTGATTAGAAAATGGGGGAAGGGAACCCAACCGATTTTAAGTGCAACATCTGGGACCATATACGCTTTTCGGTATGGTATACTGACGGATTTTAGACCGAAACTCGTGGGAAGCATAATTCGCAACGTCTGACCTTAACATTTAGTAAAATCAAACAATCAAACACAATTTCTAATCATTGATGACACAAATTCAAAACAAAACCAATATCTAAACACTCTCTATCTCTTCTTTGAAATGAAGTTGACTTTAATAGATATATCTATGCCATTCCGATAATCCAGATCAATATTGGCAGTTTTTAACTTTGAAATGACTTTGGTATCTTCTTCCCATATTAACAATCTGAGAATCGTAAGAACAGATAAAAATCCGAAATTGCGGAGTTGTTAATCAATCTCTAATTTAAAATGCCACATAAATACCAGAACAAATTTGTACAATTTTCGTACATACAACGAAAACAGAATCTAAAGAAATATTAATGTGAGAGGAGTTGTGCTCACATGTTGCACGTGTTACCATCATATTTTCCATCAGTCATCTCCTCTGCTTCAACAACGTATTTCTGCCAGAAATGACCTAGCGTTACGTTGTTTTTCAAATGCCACGGTGGATTGTCTGGAGCAAAAGAAAACCTTTTGTGTTGATGGATTATATGTTTGTAACCACGGTTATGTGACATACGTTTATTTAATTTTTAAAATTGCTCACGTGTCCTCCAAGGCAATATAAATATTACAGCTGAGAAGGAATTTTCGAGATTTCTCACGTCAGAAAGTAATCTTAATAAACATTAAAATTTTTACACTTACAAAAAATCTGCAGAGAATAGAAATTTTATTTTCATGATATATAGAAAGAGTGCTACGATAATATTACCTCAATTTGATTAGGTGTGTAAGTGAAAATTTCTTATTTCACAGGAAATTTTCTTTAGTTAGGGAATTTTTGCCAACTTTAACATCTTAGAGCGTAAATTTAAATAAAAACAAGTCGTTAATTATGTGCAAGAGTATCACAAAAAATAAATAATTATACATCATATATATGTATATGTATACCTGTGGTAGCAAGAAATAATCGCTTTAGTTCAGTCTTGCTTTACTACTTTTAATCTAATGGAACCCTAGTGTCTACGGAAGATCAAATTTTTACATTCAGGTTTCAACGCATTTTTAAACACCCTCTCGCCATGCAACTGCTACAGCTTATTTTAGTATCGATATCTTGTCTAGTTAGCGAAATGTCAGCCCTGAACTGCAACTGAACTTTTAAACACCCTCTCACCCTACAACTCTTATTGTAGTATCGGATAGACGACATCTCCACCTTTCATATGAGACCCCACACGTATTGATATCTTAGCTATTTCGCCAGACATCAGTCCCTTGCCTTTGAATTACACTTTTTAACACCACCTCGCCTTGCATCGTTCATTCTACGAACAAAGAGAATCGTTCTTTGTGAATAGCTATGTAAAACTAGTAATGATCATAACGTCAATAATCTTGCAAATAAGCCAGTTCGAACACTATTCTAATTACATTTGAGCTAGCGCAAAATATTTGATTTAGGTAAAAGTGAACTAGATGAGCTAACTCACGATACTCAGTTCTGAGCTTTTACATCTTTGAACAGAAAATAAGACTTCCCCACTGAAAATCCCTGATATCCTTTCAAAGGAAACGTAATACTCTTTAATTTACTATACCGTTGCGTATCTTGACGCTCAAAAAGATAAACGAACGCGAGCCGCTGTATAATTCGCGTCCGCAAAAGTGAACAAACTTAAACGGCTATTTGCCGAAAGACTTGGACAGCTATTTGCTGCCACTCGTCCGCGAAGGGTTAATCCTCAAAATTTGAGGTAAACCAATAAAATAAATCTATTAGAGATATTAGATAGTGCAGAAAGCAGAAATTGTGCTTTTATTGTCTTCACGACAGGATTACTTATATAGAATGTGCACCAGTCTCTCTTAATAATGTCAGATTCTTACAAAAATTTAGGTTTAAACCCAAAGGTTAATTACTTTTAATCAACTGTGAATAGGGTCTCAGCAATTTTTAAGGTGTTGTAAATTGTTAATCTATATATTAATTATACAAAGAAAGCTCCCGGTTCCGTATTTCAACCACTTTTTTTATATGGAATTTCATCGAGCTTTTCTTGAAATTTTATAATGGCAACACTGATCCGCATCAGTTCGAGGTTGTGTTCATTAATTTGGGGTTGCGTTCTTGGGTAACTTTGGTGTTAAGCTCGGTATATGCCACCGATAAGTATGCAATACATAGATTTATTGGAACTTTTTTTATTTCATTATTTTGCATGGTAAAATATTTTGCAAGTGTCTTTTTATTGCTTCCTTGCATGGGAAGGATTAGGCCTACAGGGGACACCTCTGAAAAAACGCGCTTTGAAACTTAAGGTGCAAATTGAGGGAACATATAAAAACGTTATGTCACTCATATACCTTCAATTTGTGCAATTGCACAGCGGTCTCCTAGTATCTATAAAATTACCACATTACCACAATTCCCACCTGTTCGTTCACTTCCAATTTATTATCGTAATAATATAACTAATCTTGACTGAAATATTTAAAGGGGATATCTACACGCAATTAGTTTAACAAATCAGATTACAGAGCGAGTAACAAATGACAAAATCAAACTATCGTAAGAAAATTCGTAATAAAAATGACCGCCATTAGCACTGCTGAGCTGTGTCACATAAGCTAAGATAAAATTGCAAGAAGATTTATTTCCTGATTCCTGACTAAAACCGTATCCACTCTCTTGGGCTACCAGTGAAGATAATAAAAGTACAAAAGATAATATTTACCTAAATGTGTCAGCATCACTCATTTTCGTATCAGGATTATTTATTGAAACATAAGAATTGTCTTGATAATTCCCGCCATTGAAGGTTGCTACATTTGTTGTCAGCAAATCCTTTGCTGACGCCTCTATTGTTCTAGGCTCCTCAGTCTGTGATGTATTTACAAAACAATTACATTCCTCTAGGGACAAGGGTAATGGTTCTGGGTCAACATTTGTGATTTGTGCCATAACACCAATATAAATGACCACCACGAGTGCTATTATTCCGCCATAAAAGGCTCCCTGCAAAAAAACAGAGGATAATGTTACACGTGAAGCCACAGACGTGTAAAAATAACAAATTATGTTGGTATGAGAACAAACCTGTTTTTATTATATACTTTGTTTCTCATCAATATGAATGATTTCGTTTTTGTTACTGTGCTTACCTTCGCATTAGCCCTCTTGAAAACAATGCCCAGTACAAATAGTCCTAGAGTAACACCACCCACAAGTCCATTCAAAGTCAGGGTGGCCTGAAGGACTCCTCCCAGGAGTTCCACAATAAATACCAGAGCAAACGATAAAATTCCATACCTGAAAAGCAAACAAGTTCAGAAATTAATGGAATGAACCAACAATATGTATAGAGAAAATAATCAATATAGAGGAGAGACATACGCAAATATCCCAGTCTTTCCACAGGAATGCACTAATTAGATGGTATCCTTTGTCAAGAGCTACAGAATCATTAGTCGAAATGTGGAACTTGTTTCACCTACTCAATTTTACTCTAAAATGTGCAGTCATTTGCATATGACAAAGGAATACAAAGCGGTAGAGCTACTTCATAAGATGACTATCGAAGTTCTCCCCATGGATCACAAGAGCTTCTACAATCTTGAGATATTTCGAATACCGTTGGGTGGTGCATGATGCACAGTTCAATAAAGCAAACTACAATTCAATGTTCTTTAGAATTTTCACACACGATATATGGATTTCACGTGAAATTAATTCAGGTTATAAGTCAGTATAATGATTCCCTCCGGGAGGAACTTATTAGTTGCTTACGTGTAACAATAGACCGGGAAGAAAATCCATTAGAAAAGAATCGAAAATGCACACAGGAAAATTTTCAATTAGCTGATTGGATGAAATTTAAATGGCTCAGTAGGTAACTAATAACTGAGTTGGGTTGATGAGATCCCAGATTAAAATCCCATTGGAAGATTGTTAGAAATCTCCTTGATACATGGAAACTTGTTGGTGCAAATTTGTTTATTTAATGATATTTTTCACTTAATCCGGAAATAATTATTTTCGTAGAGTTGGTCTAAGCAGATTTTTAATAAATATAATTCTTTAACAAATAAAATGTGTATGCCATGAATGTATTAAATGGACCAGACAACTTCATGTAGCAACCTTAGTTATATATTATATTGCGTTATTATTTATTGCAATACACAAATAATAGATATCTGGTAATAATATTAATGTTTGGAATTTGCAATGCCAATTGAAATATTGCAATAGAATATTTTAAAAAAATTTGCTATTGCAATACTAGCAATGCATACAATATTAAAAATATGCGACAATATTGGCAATAGGCAGCAATATTTGCAACATCTCAACTATAACCTGTCCCAAAATTAATGTCAGTACAGCGCTTATGAGGGCATCCTGCTTCCTTTGCTTTCATGTTTCTTCCAAATAAGTACATCTTTCTCCGATTCTTGTTTAGTTGCCAAATTATAGTTAGAGATTTTCGAGAGACTTTCACTTAAATGAGAAGAAATTAATAAAAATTAGGAATAGTCTTGCGATTAGTATAGTTGATTTTTCGCTCATTTGGTCTCTTTGTTTTCCTTCGGATTTCGACTTACAGAGTATTCGAGTCACGAGAGCAAGTACTCTTTTTAAGGTCTTTGTATAACAAATACCTTTGGTAAATAAGTTTGGTCTACCGTTTGCAACACCTTGAAGGAGTCATCGTGGGCCCATAAAAGTTACTAGATTCCTACTCAGGATCAAAAATAATGTCGATTTATGCATGTCCGTCTGTTCGCCTGTCAACACGATTACGGGAGAACGTAGCCACGTAGAGAGCTGAAATTTGGTATGAGACTTTGTTATTTTATTTGTGAAGTTGAGTTCGTAGATGAGCATAATCGGACCACAGCCCACCAATCCCCAGCGTTTCACCGAAATTGAATGAATTTGGGGGAGATGAACCCCCCTTTACTCCACAAACAGTAATTCCATTACAATTTGCGTAAGAATGAATGAAAGTTTGTGCAATTTGGTCCACTGCTTCTTTATAGCATTTGAAAGGGGTGGTGAAAGTTCTACCAATACACAATGGAAATTGCCTTTTACCCGAAGGCGTTTAACACAAAAAATCTTCCATATTTGTTTTTATTGAAACCTAATAATTTGAAAGGCCTATCAAACCAGACTTGCGTTTTAATAATATAAAATGCAAAGACCTTATACACTGGCCTATTAATTTCTTATGTTTATTAATATTCTGTAGTTTGAAAGAAGTCTTCAATAAGCAACAGGTATTACGTTCAAAATGAGCCTTAAATGCAGTGATATTATATTATTATACATCAAGTTGTCAATGTGTTTAGTAATGTCAAAATAGAACCTGACAGTGTTTAGCGCCATTTGACATCTAAAATGCACAAAAATTCGAGATACAGGATAGAATTTACAGTTGAAGAGAGATTCGAGTACTTTAAAGTTCGAGTGATAAACATATGAAAAACAACGACAGATTCTGTATTTTCAGAAATGAGTTCGAGTTATGGAAGTTTCGAATTATATAGGTTCGGGATATAGCACTTTCACTGTAGTCATCTTTTGTACCAGTTAGACTTTCTATTACAGATTTACTATGAAACCTTCAAAACCTGAATACGTTGTAGGTACCTCAACTATGAGGAAAAAAATCAATCTCACTTCAATATTTTTATATTCTCCTCAACTTAACTATTTCACTGGATTTTCAACATGTTCCTAAAAAAATTCCTTCAAATTGCCTTTCCATCAGTCCTGACTTTCTTCCAAAAGTTCTTACGAGCTGTGAGAGTGATTCAGATTATAGTATCGCGGGGTATACCACGTGATTCCTTGAGGTGAGCTGATAAAAACTAGTTCCACTGGGGGAACGCTAGGAGAGGGTGTGAAACGATTTTTTTATCAGCTCACCTCAAGGTATCACGTGGTATACCCCGCGGCACCTTGATCTGAATCAACCTGTATAAAAGTAAATGTATACCCGTTGCTATACCTCATAGAATATAATCGATCTTAAAATACCACATGAAATTTTAGATCCATAAGTAACTGCAAGATACTGTTGTGTACGTATCTTAGAGTGCATTTTGGGAACAACAAAAGCAATATAACAACGTAGATGAAACGTTAAGCTAACGACATTTTATTATAGGCTTTCTACTAATTACTGTTTGCCACAGCGCAGGAAAAAAATATATTTTAAGTGCTATCTAAAAAGTACTACATCAAATCTCATTCTGCTCCCAAACAAATTAATATAACCTCAACGTACGTGATAAATTGGACACGCAAGCTGATAGGTATTTATTACTGAAATTGTGTACGGTACTCTCATCTTTTTAACAACAGAAAATAAATGAATCCTCAAAGCGGTTAAGTTAAAACGCCGACCAGCAATTAATTGCAACGCGACTTTAATTACGCTTTGATGTCATTCATTTCCATTAGACTTGAAAAGTTTGTTAACCCCTGGAAGGAAAATTGGATGGTATCACGCAATCCATATATCATTTCTGACCTTCACGTCGAGGGAGCGATATCTTTAAATGCCGCTACCTTGGGGGTTAAATGCTCAATTTATTTAATTCCTTAGCAAATAAGTAATGAAGGGAAATGTTGTCGTGAATGCTTAAGAGAAAATTAGCCTTAGGGAGAGCAGAGAACTTTTAGATGAGGGATACAGGATGATCTTTTTATTTATATTTACAGGAGGAAGAAATGAAAGCAGGAAAAAGCAGACATGTTGTGGATACCTAATACTTGCTAACTTCTGCGAAATAACCTTTTACCTTCGAGTTCTTCAAGTTGACTGAAACCATTTGAAACTTAATACTTTTAAGGAAACGTGTGCTGAAATGGAAATATTTTCTCACATAGTGGATAATATAGTTTTTGATTGAAATAATGATATCGAGAACTGTTCCTATTGTATATTTACTACATTATATGGGAGTTTGTCTAAAAGATGGGGAAAAAACATATAATTGTAGATATTTTTATACTAAACAGCTTTCGGGAACATGAAAATTACACACGACAAATCATTTTTACGGTAGATTAGAACAAGAAAAGAAAACCAATTATGTAATGCCCTACCCCAAAGTAAATAAATCAAGATGAGTTGTGAGTAAAAATAATATTTGAAATACTTTTAGTAACTTTACCATGCAGCTACTATGGACTGGTCTTGTGTACTTCAGATCCCTACTGTAGATGGTAAGATCAAAACTTTTAATGATATGATACTGGAGTTATGTGATATTCATGTTTCCTTACGAGTTGGACGCTCTGTCCGTCGAGCCTGTGGATGGTGAAATGATGATATCAAGAGGTTGATCAAGTCGCGAGATAAAGTCTTTCGTTTATATGGAAAAGCCATGATACTGATATGCTGTGGGAATCCTATAAAAAAGCGCGCAACCTCGTTACCGTTCTGCTAAAAAGTTGTGGCGTAACATTCGTGCAATGGGTATTTGTGGTAGAAGGGTTGATGAGTGCGTGGTTGACACTGATAAGTTAAATAAACTTTTTACTTTCATTTTCCTCCGCGGCACAAATGATGATATCGAACAATTCATGTCTGGTAGCAACGATACTACTACAAGATTTAGTTTTATAACGGTTAATTGTGATGATTTCATGAATTCAGTTAATCATATAAAGTCGAATGCAGTGGGTCTCGACGGTATCAATCTTAGATTTTTGTTACTAATAATACCGTATTGTCTCAATCCTCTCGTTAATATTTTTAATGCTTGTATTATGTCGTGTTATTTTCCTGAAGCTTGGAAAACTGCAAAAGTAATTCCTGTGCCTAAGGTGTAGCGTGCGGTTCAGCCTCAGGATTTCAGGCCGATATGCATCTTACCATGCATTTCTAAAATCTTTGAGAAGCTACTGTATAAACAGATTGTTGTCCATGTTGTTGAGCGTAAATTGCTTACCCCATACCAGTCTGTGTTTAGAAGGCACAGTCGTTCTACAGCACTCTTAAAGGTGATTCATGATGTTGATGCACGACTTTAGACTGCGGTTATTTATCCTTTCTTACCTTTCTTTATTTTTCGAAGGCCTTTGACTCAGTTCATCCGGTGTTGCTGTGCAAAAAATTGTTTTCTCAGTTTGGTTTTGATTGTTATGCTATTAGGCTTATTTTAAGTTATCTATCTTGTCATCATCATGTGGTCAAATAATTTATTTTCCAATGTTTGTGATGTGCCCAGCGGTGTTCCTCAGGGTTCTTTATTAGATCCTTTGCTGTTTTTTTTTGTTTGTAAATGATTTAGGAACTTGTCGTACTCTTCATGTCATCTAAATTCTGTTTCCGAGTGTGTGTCTAATATCAGGGATGATCTGGATCCCAT
This sequence comes from Dasypogon diadema, assembly GCA_006980735.1. Lineage (NCBI taxonomy): Eukaryota > Metazoa > Arthropoda > Insecta > Diptera > Asilidae > Dasypogon > Dasypogon diadema. Next base: position 9,148 of record QYTT01076042.1, read on the forward strand.
CAGAAATTGGGATTCATTAAACAAGCTTACGTTAAACCCGAGTAAGTCAGAATGTTTGGTTGTTGCCAGAAGAATCATTGTCATTACTGACTTCCCCAGTGTGCAGATAGGTGGTGGCTTTCTTCGTACGTTATGGTACTCAGCATTTTTTACTCCTAAACCTATACGCCTTAAGTTAGCACATTCTCTTCTCATGCCTTATGTACATTCTGTTATCCTAGTTATTTGTAAATTGGATAGCTCATCCTTTAGGCTCTTATATGTTGCGTTTAATGCCATAGTTTGTTATGCTTATGGTTTTCGGAAGTGTGATAGCGTATCATCGTTTACTCGTCAGTTTCTTGATATATCGTTTCCATCTTATGTAAATTACGTCATATTAATTTTTCTGCACAAAGTGCTTTGGAGTAATATGCCCAGTTATTTGACTACTCACATTAGGTTTTTGTCTTCGTCACGTGTAACTCATTTACTCGTTCCTTACTTCGTTTGCCTTCAGAGGGAGCGATCATTTTTTGTTTATGCTTTTAAGCTGTGGAATGCACTGCCGGAGCCTCTTAAGCGCATTGGTAGTCACGGTAAACTCCGGAGGATGTTGTTGATTCATTTCAGTGAATCTGAGAATAATTAGTCTATTTTATATACGTTGGTAATACTTACTGATGTATAGTTAATGCGAATTGTATTGTAGTAGTGGTCTCTCTTTCTTCTTCTTTGTTATTTTTCTTTCTTTTTCAACCTTTCAATTATTTATAGAACATATCTTTTATTTTCTATTTGTATATATAACAGTTGTAAATTCATACTTACTTAAAATTAATTTTAATATTAATTCCTTTGCTTTCTTTCAATTAAAAATGCAGTGTAGAGAATTATGATTCTTATGTACTGCCCTTGTATAATAATCAGTAATAAAATAAAATAATAAATTTTGTGTCTAACAACTCTATAAACACGAAAGTTTTCGCTTTATATATTAAAGTACCTCAGGCATAGAGATATCATCAACTAGAGATCTACTTACGTACAGAAAAATGGTCAAAAAGCGTTCGCTTTGGGTGCCCCTAATGTACTTCTCATACAGTGATGGGCAAAATAAGCTTTGTTCAGTTTGATAATGTGGTGGAGTACTGATTATTAGCAGTTATATCGCTCTCACTAGAAAATTTTTTTCGGATATACGATTTCCAACATGAAAAGCACCCGATAGAATGAAATCGCTATCCGAACATAGACCGATCTTATAAAACCGTGCATGAACTTGACTGCACATATAAAGCTTTAAGCTTTTATGCCCGCGGTCACAGTTTTGCCCATCACTACTCTAATATCTCGTGTTCAAGAATTTCAGCATTTATTCAGTAGTATTCCCTCCTGACTTTGACCCTTGACATCTTAGCGAGCTTTGAAAGCTCGATGCAATAGACTGTACTGAACTTACACGTCTAGAAGATTTTTCTATGCTTCAAGCTTAAGAAAACAACGCTGTAAAGGGTTTACCCGTTTGCGAAGTTGATTTTACAAATTTAAACCTTAACTACAACCGTGGCGTAGATTTCTACCCCACCAGTGTATATTGCTGTGTAATATTCGCACCATTAATGTGTCACAAGGAAGATTAAGACTAAGTTCGATACTCATCATGTAGTACCAGTGAGTGAACATGCTGCTCGCAACGGTTTTCTTATATCCTTATAAAAGAAAACCAAAAAATTTATCAAATTTATATTTTCGAGAATAAAAAAAACACATTTTGGGGTAAAAATCTACCCCAAGAATGTAAAAGTGTAGGCCGCAAATGATGAATGTAGTTGGGGGTTAACAAAGTAAATTTCTCCAATTATTGTGTGGACAGGCAGACGCACAAGTATTAATATCTACATATGCAGAGTAAAAAAATAAAAAGGAACGGGACAATAGGATATCTTGAAATTTCTGAGAATAATTAGGGCCAAAATATTTGGTTAAGTGCCCCTCTTTGCATTGTGCAACTTTTTTACATTTACATTTACATTTTTTACATTTTACATTTACATTTTTTACATTTGCTCTTAAAATTTTAAAGATCGGAAGAGCA
>QYTT01076044.1:0-12602 GCA_006980735.1 Dasypogon diadema
TTTTCCCACCGAAAATAGCCTCTTCCCAGTCTCTTCACCCTGTGGATCTGTTGAACGATGTACATAGAAATTCCGACAGCCGATATGCATGGTCTAACTGCACGTTTTCTTTTGATCCTTTTTTTTGATATGCTAGCAAAAGATTCCGCCAGATGCAATTATGAACGAACCATTTTGCAGCATTCTCGGGTGCATTCTTTGAAAATTGGAAGTCTTCGTGGTTGATTCACCCCTTTTTCTGTTTTCTTTTAGCTGTCATGCCATGCCAAAATGTCGACGAGAATATTTTATATTGAGATAGAGCTGCGATAAAATTTATATCTTTGCAATTGTTTGTGAATGCGGTTGACTTCAATTGGAGCAAATTAATTTCTGTTTTTTTTTTTGTTTTTAATAAGTAATCCACATGGTTTTTACTTCTATTACTGCTGAAATTCATTTGCTTTATTTTAAAGCACAGAAATCCAATTATGGAACAAGTGCTTTTTTCCAACGGTCAATGTTTTTTTATTAGCAACAAAATAGTCACTAGAAGTCATTGGGTGTTGCAATAATTAAGTAGTTCGGAATCCGTGATAATACCAGTACACCTGAGAGGTTGCTATGACCCGTAATGGCTTGCGAGAGCTAACGATGCGGTTAGTAGGTGATTCTGATTGTGGATTCAAATGTGTTCGAAAGTTAATCACTAATTTCCCAACCTAACAAAAGTTTTAAGTCACTTAACCTAATTTTGAATATGTAAATAGATTTGGCATGGTATTGATTTTTAACTGCATTATAAGGCCTATTCGCATCGCCTATACCATCAAATACCTAACAAATTGATCTAAAAAGTGCAGAAAGTACAGATAGTAAACAAAACGTATGTTTAATAAGACTTCCTACTTAAGAGCAATGTAATTGAGATTATAAACAGAGTAAAGAACTTGGGACTTATTATAAATAACACCCTCTCATGGAAGAAGTACGTTCATGCTGTTATTAGACAAGTTTATTAGGGTATACTAAATCTGTAATTATCAGCGTCATATATACCAAAATCCACAATAATGAGGTTGGAGAAGAACACTTCTTATTCCTTATCTAATTCTGTTTGAAATTGAGGTATACGGTGGCCTTGATGTCGCTTCTTTTAGAAAACATAATGTGGCCTTCAACTCGTGTATTCGTGGTCTTAAGCAATATATCAGGTATCGTATGGTGGTATTTCTTTCTGGAATTATTACATGATAGATTAACTAAATTCAACTTAATCGTAGGATCTTTCTAGACAGTGTACTTTTGTACAAGATTTTAAACAGGCAAATATTTTGCAGCCCCTTGCTCTCCATATTAACATAAATTTTTCTCCCCGTAGTTCTAGATATAATCCTCTAGTTTTTCAAATTCTTTAACCTTTGTAATCTTGAATTTTGTAAATATATTTTTCAGTGTTTTCTTTTGTTTTCTGTACCTTAGCAATTTTTCTTTCCTTTCATTTATAATTAACTTTATTTTGCTTTAGCTTTCTATTTTTCTTTTTTTCTTCCTTTCGAATTAAAATTTTTGCTGTCATTGTTTTCTTTTTCTTTTTTAGATTGTTCTCTTTTCGTTTAAGTCTTTCGGCGAATTCTTTTTTCTTTGTTTTCCTCTTTTGCTTGTATTGAAATGTGTTATTATTTATACTTGCCGAAATTTGTTTAAAAAAAAGCCCTACTTACACATAACGGAGCAGGTCAAACTATTTTTTTGTATTATACAACTCCGTACTTGACCGGGCTCACCAACCTCCAGATCATGTTTATGTGGCTTCAGCTAACAAAATTTCTTTATCTTTACGTTGGGCATCAGATAAGAACAACAACAACGTGTCTATCGTAGAAGCATGACCTGTCGATGGATACCGCACCAATTTATAACTACAAAAAGGTACCAATATTATATTTTGTTTAATTATATTCGTAAATGCGAGGGAATAATTATAAAATAAAAATATAAATATATATTATTTATATTAATTATTTCTCATATTAACCGCCACCGAATTTCATTTTGCTTAACCATAGAAAATGAGCACACTCCGGAATTGATTACTTTGAAATCTGCACACAGTGAGAGTAGTGGCAATTTCGGAGTGGTATTTATCTAGTCAAATAGATTAAACTCCACAGAAACTTTTTAAAAATAATAAATTTTCGCTTTCCTAAATTACACACTGTTTCTAAAAACTCTTAAATTACGCACGATACTACGCTATTAGGAAATAATTGTAATTGTACTGTAACTTACATGATAGCAATTACATCTTTGAATACTGTTGAAAATTTACGGACTTTGGAAGATATTTAAAGCAAAATTTTATATTGAATACGCAGAGAAAACGAGTATCACCATAACGGAAGTAATTTTTTGGAAATGAATCGTATACAGCTCAAATAATCCCACAATGAACACAAAAAGATATAACCTTAAAATCAAAAGTTGTACAAAGAATGAAGTGCAGATTTAAATCTCACCGGATGCACATAGGTACATTCCCTTCAGAAAGTAAAAATGTGTCTGCATCGGTGACTATAACCTCTAGGGGAAGTTTCTCCACAAATGTGCTTGTTTTCATACGTATAATAGAATTCTTCCTATTTGCCATTAAAAATACAATTTTACGTCTATATCGATTTTTTTATTAATGGCAAATAACAACATTGATGAACAGAAAAGTCTCTTCTGAACGCTATTTGTATTTGTATTGCACCTGATTTAGTTCTATCCCCTACTAACAAGAAGAAGACGAACAGGGTGGCAAGTGGTGGTATGTAAACATTTATTTCTGATGTGAAAAGAAAATACAGCTTTTAAGTCCCAAAGATGTAATAATTATCGACACAGTACGTTTTAGTTCGTTTTAAAAACATCGGGTTGCAGTGAAATTATTTAGTTCTTGTCAATATGAAACGTTATAATCAATTTCAATCCCGGCCTCATGTAAACAAGAAACCAAAATTAGATATTTGCTATGGTAATCGCAGTGTTTCCTCATCATCCAAGACAAATGGTATATTATATCAATTATTTTTTATAACAAGTGATACTTACTTTTGAAATACACCCAACACAGCACTGCCAGCAAATAACAAGCCCCATGAGAATGATGCTGAAGCTCTTTGGGGCGCCGATGATGACGATGAAGTTATTTTCTTAGCTTCACAAGTAGCAGAACAAATTGAACAGTGCTCCCAGCAGGTTATAGCCAATCCCCCGGGCTTTGGAGAAATAACATTTAACACATTCAGTCGCGGAGTCTCATCAAGTACCCAGGTAGTAAGACAGAGCGAAAATATTTTCACTAATTTCCTGGACGAGGGAGATGATGCGTTTGCTAACATTGGGGAATGCATTGAAAATCCAAGAAGTGAAAATGGGAAACAAAAGGAAGCTAAAAACGATGCATTTAAAAGCCCGCAACTTGTTGGAAGATCCATCGCGAATAAGCATAAGAGTGCTAAAGAGCCTAACCCAAACATTTCTATCAGAAACGAAGCAAAGGAAGCACAGGTATGAACTTTTAAACCAAGTTATGGGAATATACCCAATGATTATGATAAAGTATAGGTTGCCTATTTGATGAAACGCTTAGAAAGTCTAAAAAACGAAAATGAGCAACTGTCCAAAGATGTTACGGAATTTAATGATAAAATGCAGACAAAAGAGGGTGAGGTATGTATCATGCGTTGCTAGTTGTAACTATACCCATCTTCCCAACCGAGTAGGTATCTATGCTGAGGCACGAGCTTCGTCATATAAAGCAAATCAATGACAACTTGAGGCTCGAGAAAATGAAGGAAAATGATAGTATCAAGAAAGAGTGGCAGGACAAAATCGAAGAGCTGGAAAAACTCTTAAAAGCCCAACAAACAGAATTGGAATTCAAAAATATCGAGATATCAAACCTAAAGGTAAAAAAATTGAACGAAACGCAGCGAGCCATGGACACCAGTGCCTTTGAACTGAAGAAAGACTATCACAGTTTATCAGCTCTGCACAATCTACACTTACCCGTTGATTTTCAACAAAAATTGAATATATCACAACATATACCAGATGAAATTTTCGTAAAATCTCGTGAGGGTAGTTCCAGCTTTAGGGGTAAGTGAATTTATTTTAAGCTGGACCTAGTAAAGTCACGTTAAAACTTCGCTTTAGAAAATGTTTTCCGTCGACATTTGGAAGAACTACAATCTGCATTAGCACAATTCCATTCCAATCGCATTCTGGGCGCAAAATTTGTAAATAACTTATCAGAAAAGGTGGTCCATTTACCACTTTTAATTTATATCTAACCATCGAATCTACAATTTCAGGTGCTTGAAACATGCAAGGCAACCATAGTAGAACTTAATCACTATATCCAAGATTTGGAATTTCCCAAATATCGCGATACTAACTCAAATGTTGAATACAAGTTCCTGTGCCAGGAGTGGAGGGAACCACTTATCTGTACCATGCATAGACCACCGAGGGGAAGCATTTACCAAGAGCACTCACTTTTTCCAAACGAAAAAGCTGTAGTTGTTCGAAGAGTTGTTGCTGCTTTAGCCTTGATTTGTAAATATTTAGAGCCAGTCCGTAAAGGAGTTCTAGTGGAAAAAGTGCAGGAGTATACTTTAATGCAAATCCTAGTAGGAACCATAAATACCATTGGATACTCGGTTAGAAACAATTGCTTATAACACTGTTCCGTAATTAGATTCTATTTTTCTTTTAGAAAGAAATATTTAATCACACTGGCTTAATTGAATCACTGGGAACTCTGTTAAATAGCTTCATTCACAGCCCTATTGAGGATAGATCTCTTATTAGTCAGTATTTGAAAAACTTAATATTTTGTCGACCAACAATTCGCCCACTACTTGAAATTTCTCGGTACCTGTGTAACATTTCATCACAAGAAGAGAGTACTTCTCTTTTAAATTCCTTCTGTACAAAAAGTAATGAAGGATGCTTCTTCATAAATGAATACTATAAAATATTTCTCTTTTCACCGGAGTCATGTCCCTTACAAGTTTATGGGGCTCTTTTAGAAGTTGCATTACCCCAGTGTCAAATTCTTCTACAGCATCAAGTGGATGCCTTAATTGAAATTTGCTATAATCACGCACGATTCCTTCGAAATTCCTTTGAGCGATTGGCGCACTGGGTGGTAACATCACCTTCACAAAGTCCGTGTGATTGCTATGCTAAATCTGCGACAAGTTTAGTGGTTCTACTACATCTCACACTCAATCAATGGATTTCCAGTCCAAAAAGTATTGGTAAGGGAGTAGTCCATTTTTCTATATTCAGTAAATTTAATCTTCAGTTTTCTCGATTTGCAGATATCAAGAAGATATCAAAAATATCTAGAGTAGGATCATTAGTGCTCTGCGATATTTTTCACACAAACTACAGACGGGAGGTACTTCAAAATGGAGGAAGCGCAATTAAACATCGATTGCATATCATCTATGATTGGTTAAGTGAACACCAAAATTTATTCCGTTTTAAAGAGCCTCATGGTAGCAATTTTTTTCCTAAACGTTTTGAAAGTTTTACAAGATTACCCATAATTTTTTAGTAAATGCTCTCAAATTCATTCAACTTTTGCACATCATGGCAGATCCTTTAAAGAATCACGAAGATTTATCCAACAAGGAATTTGCTGGAGATGGAAATGCTATATGGGAGGAGGTCTTTCACAATTTTATATAATGTACGATCGTCTTTTTGATTGTTCAATTTCGGGTTGTTTGCTGTCTGGAAGATAAATTCTTTGACCCAGTGCAACGGAAATTCATTGTTCCAGTAATCAATTATATAAGTGCAAACTAAATTTCCTCCAGTTGTTACTGTTATAGATAAGACTTAACAATGGATCTTTTATTCAGAACTTTCTTTATATTTTATATATAACATTTTCAGATTAAATTGAGAAAATCCAAAATTGAATTGCAAAATGTCTAAAAGCTAACTTTAGAAATTTCCGAATAAAATTGAGATTTGTCCAGATGGAATTAAGATTTGTCCCGATAGAATTGGATGTCCTTATACCGTCATGATATCTAAAGAGACTTTTTAAGAAAAATCGCATGCCTTTAGCCAGGGAAATAAAATCTATTATAGAATACAAACCTAAACCTTACACTTTACAATGCTTTCAACTTAAACCTTACAACTACAATGCCTCCAAAAGAAGCAGAATTCCACCAAACTGAACATTACAATAAGAAAATGGTAAAGTTAAAAAATACTTATTAGGAATTATAGCTTTTGTTCCAAATCTTTTATCTGTTCCCCCCAAAAAAAAATTCGAATTTGGAAAAATCTCGAGAACTCAATACTCTCATTCACAATATCAATAACTTTCAACCCCTTTCCTCATCCATTGAGAACACTTTGTGGCCAGCTGTCACTTTCCGTAGGGTCGTTTGGTTTGTTTGTCACATTGTCACTTTTTCGCGTAAAAACGTATTTAAATGAGTAATTCATTAAGCAAATTCGACATAGAAACTATGAAACTTGGTGATTCAACAGAAATCCCTATTCATCAAAAGCCATTTAGGGCGAATTAGGAGAAATACCTAAAACAGTGTCCTAATATCAGCCTTGTGATTTTCTTCAATTCTCTGTTTTCTTGCAACACAACACATCCAGCTGACTGAGGACCAGGTGATCACCTTTGGATTCAGTTCTATATTCGATTACAAAATTGGCTAAAAAAATCGCCGTTCTATCAAAGCAATTTGTTTTTTCGCTATCAGTACCATCGCATCGAACAAGGATTATATAATTGGTTTTCACAGTTTTTGTTATCTTTGGTCAGTTTTTTGGCATGTCCAATAGCGCCTGATAGTAAAAGAGTCGACAATAAATTTTCGAGAAATTTTATTCCTTAAAACGATCTTTTGATGTGATTTAGTCGTGAATTAGACGCGGCCACATAACTTCTATCTCGGTGAACATGCGGTGCTAGGAGAAGCAATTTTAAATATCTAGAGATTATTGACATAAGCACAAAAGACAAAACGCAACAAGGTAAATCGATTTATCGTAAATATTGTATCGTTTTCTATTTTCGTCCCATTTACCTTTTTCGTATAGACAATATGCAGCAACAGCAGACCAAACCGACGCGCTCGGAAATGCGCCCAGTAAAATATGACTACGCGGACTCATTCTGGTGCACTTATATAATTTCTGTAGTATCAGCAAATATTGCAGAACTAGGTATAATTTGTGTTGAAATAAGCTTTACGTTCAGTAATTGTTTTAAATTTTTACAGCAACATATCCGCTTGATCTCACTAAGACACGTTTACAAATTCAGGGCGAAGCAGCTTCTAAAGTTCAGGTTCAGGTATGTAAAATTCCACCTTCCTGTTATTCATCAAAAACAATATATTTTTGGGGCGCTAAGATTTTACTCCCATGGGGAATTCACAAAGTAACTAACTTACTTCCATCCCTCGTTTAAAAATGGTCCAATCATCTTCATATGAACAATATTAATGCGAAATACAAAAGCTATGATATTAAAATACGAAATAATGTAAACACTCAAAGCTCTTACACAAATTTTAGACGAAACCAATTCCCCCAAAATTAATATAAAAACACATGGAAATCGATGTGATAGGCTCGTAAAAGCCGTAGCTTGTCAGGTGTTGCGATCAGTGCTGTCTTTTCTTGATCAATATTTGAAGTAATCAGTGCTGTCGCTACTACAATTGCATATTTTAAGAATTCAGTTAATGCATTTATACGCAAGAGTTACAATGCCCTCATAGAAATCCTGAAACTTACCAAAAATATAAGAGTATATCTGAAAGGTGATATATCAGCTGCTCAATTTTAAGATATTTTAATGAAAATAGGAAACGGTGATTACGATATCATCAACAGAAGATATAATTGTTGTCCTGGACGAATTGTGCACGATAGTAACTACTGTCAGGAACTGATAGATTACATTAATATCAAATACAAGATAAGCCTATGGAGTAGTTTTGTGAACGGGTCATTTTGATTCCAAAAACGATCAAACTGCGTTCATTAATGACGGGGAAGAAATGGTCTATAAGTCTATAGACACTATCTGTAATCCAGCCGTTAGCTGTTATTCAATAGAGTTTTTAAATTCCCTTAAACCACCGGGTCTTCCATACCATAGGCTTACTCAGCGGAAAGACACACCCGTAATGCTCCTTCGAAATTTACGACCACCAAAACTCTGTAACGCCACTAGACTGCAAGTCAAAGCTCTGCATAAAAATTTAATGGATGCCATTATTTTGACCGGATGTGCATTCCTCTAATACCCAATGACCTCCCCTTTGACTTTAAGAGACTGTAATTTCCCCTCAAAGTATGCTTTGCCATGACGATAAATAAGTCTCAGGGCGAACCTTTAAAATAATAAAATGTCTAGTAGTGTATCTTATATACTGTTGAAGTTAAACCGTTTTCGTACCAATTGTTTGTGTTACTTCCACTCATAACCTCACGAGCTTCCCATTTTCCATTCCCCATCAACTTTTGGCGTTGTCATATAGTGTATTCATTATCTGTTTAATTTTCGACAGTTTTCTAATGATATAACCTCTAGATGCAATACCGAGGAATGATGGCCACTGCACTCGGAATTGCTCGTGAGGAGGGCTTATTCAAATTGTGGCAAGGTGTAACACCAGCTTTATATAGGCATGTGGTTTACAGGTAAGTTTAAAAATATTATGTATAACTAAAAAAAAATCGTAAGAGAAGAATTATATAAATTCATAGTGGTGTACGTATCGTCACATATGACACTTTACGCAAAAAGATGGGTGCAACAGTTACAACAAGTTTACCTATATGGCAGTCAGCTATATGTGGGGTTACAGCTGGTGCATTGGCACAATGGATGGCATCCCCAGCAGATCTAGTAAAAGTTCAATGTCAAATGGAAGGTAAAAGGAGATTAATGGGCATGAAACCTCGAGTGCATGGTGCAGCTCATGCTTTTAAGGAAATTATTAGTCGTGGAGGTGTTAGAAGTTTGTGGAAGGGTAGTGTGCCTAATGTTCAAAGAGCTGCGCTCGTTAATTTAGGTAATAATTACGTATTGACGGCAATAGAATATTAACTGCTGTTTGAACAGGGGATTTAACTACTTACGATACTGTAAAACGCTTCGTTATGAGGAAGACTAATTTGCCTGATTGCCATTTAGTTCATATTATTTCATCAGTATGTGCTGGCTTGGTAGCTGCAACAATGGGCACTCCAGCAGATGTAGTAAAAACGCGAATAATGAACCAACCTACCGACAAGGATGGAAGGTCCGTACTTAATAAAAAGTATTCTTTAAAATTTTCAAAACTACTGTACACTTTTTGCAGAGGTCTTCTATATAAAGGTTCTTTCGATTGCCTTAGTGAAACCGTACGTAAGGAAGGATTCTTTGCTCTCTACAAAGGATTTTTACCAGTTTGGATACGTATGGCACCGTGGTCGCTCACATTTTGGTTGTCGTTTGAACAAATTCGTTCAATGATCGGCGCCTCTGGCTATTAAAATGACAATTTTGACAATTTTTATTTGTATTTAGGTTGGATCAGGTGAAGCAAGCAATATATTGTACAAATTATGTTCATTAGTTGCAGCGTTATGTTGCTATTGTTTACGTTACTCACCGTGTAAGAAGACTTTTGTGATTATTTTAAATTCTAAAGTGAATTTAATTTTGCCATAAACCACTAGAAGTCCAGGTATCGGATCTGACAGTGAAACTGTCTATTATTCCATTAATAACCAAATCTTCTATAAGTGATTTGCCTAACAGAGCCTACTGCATATAATAAGAAATACTCCCGACAATCCAGTTGGACACTTTTTAGGAGCGAATATTAGAAAAACGGTTTTCTGTTTTGTAAAATAAGATATCGTATTCCTCACCATTGATTCCCCAAAATTATTTGTTAACATCTAGTTTTCACGTGTTGCAAAAGAAATGCATACCACAATCCCATTAACCCGACGAATCAATACACCTATCTATAAAAGTAGAATCTAACTTGAAAAAGAAGACTTTTTTTTACCCATGTGTTCATTTTACTGAGATTTCGTTAAACAGCAAAAATACTTGAATATATTGAAATGTACCGCGATATAAAGGACGTTTGCAGACAGTAGACTAATTAGTGCAATTGTGTCTAACACAAATCTAGATGTAGATCTTAGTAAAGCAAAGCTGACTTTGGAAATAATTCAGCAATTAAACTATTGTATTAGTATTAAATTCGAAGTAATAAAATCAATTTTTTACTACATATTTGATCTGAAGTTACTTGTTTTTTATTTATAAGCGGGACAATTTTACGAATGGTCCACAAAAAGAACGTGCGAAGGCACATTATTTAGATTTTCTGGCTTTTATGACATCTAATTATTAACAGAACGGAAAAGTACTTGTTAGTTGAAATTATAGAAACACTTTAAAATTCTCATACAGGGGAAAAGCTTGCTGAACCTGTAGACTAAAAGCTCTGAAAATCTTCTCTTGGGAAATTGATTGCCTATGACTTCGCACGTTCTTTCCATGGACTCCCCATATAAAATCTTAGTTAATTCAACAAAGAAATATATACAATTTTTTTCGTGGTAATAATAGGTGTGCAAGTAGAAACTCGGCTCTGAAATTGTTGCTATTTTTATGTTGCTATGGAATTGATTAATTCGACTTTGGGTGAACATTCTGTGAGTCATTCAACAGTAAAAAAGTGGTTTGCAAAATTTCGTGATGGGAATTTTAGTCTTAGCGATGATCCACATCCAGGTGCAGTAAGAAAATTTGGGGGGCGAAAAACTTCAAGTTTTACTGGATGAAAATCCATATCAAACTCAAGAAGAGCTTGCAGAGCAGTTGCGAGTTATTCACCAAGCAATATTACTTCGATTCGTTGCAATGAAAAAGATACAGAAATAAGGAAAATGGGTTCCTCAAAACTGACGAAAGAAAACAAAAACCGATGGGTTGACATCTGCATGAATTTTCTTTCTCGGTATAAAAGAAAGCATTTTTGCCCAAAATCACTACGGGTGATGGAAGGTGGATTTTGTACCACAATCCTAAACGCAGAAAAGCATACAACATCAATTGCAGTCTGGTGGAATTGGGAAGACGTTATTTACTACGAGCTCCTGGAACCAGGTCAAACTGTTACAACTGAACATTACCAGGCCCAATTGATCAAATTAAGTGATTTTCTGGAGGAAAAATACCATTTATGGGCAAAGGAAGGCGGAAAGTGATATTGCTGCATGACAACACTCGTCCATATACAGGAAAACCAACCCAGGAACTCATTTTCTTCTTAGGCTGGGAAGTTGCCCAGCATGTGGCGTATTCTCCAGACTTGGCTCCTTCTGATTACCACCTATTCAGATCGATGTTGTCATATTTGAAAGACCAGTGATTCACAAGAAGCGAAGATGTGCGAAAATGATTCCATGACTATTTTTCTTCGAAACCACCAAGTGTCTATCGCGAAGGCATTCACCATCTACCCGATAAGTGGCAAAAGACCGAATATTTCAATTATTAATCTTTGTAACAAGTATCTTTTCAATAAAGTTGAAATGCTCGGTTCTTTAGTCTACTGAGGATTATTTTGTGTCTGCGGCCAGAGACATATATAATAAACATCTGCATGAATATATTCAAAACCTCTTTTAAGGCACTCACTTGTAATTTGAATATTTACTCTCTTCTATTCTGATCTTATAAAGGATAAAGCAAATGAATGATTTGAAGAGATAACTGATAGTGGAAGAGATTTCCACAAAAACTTGTGGCAAAATATAAGTGTTTTGTACTCACAAAAAAAATGTACACTAAAAATATTGTACCCTAAAATGTGGTACCAAACACGGTATTGAATTTTTGACATTTTCACTTTTCTAGGCAAGTTCACTTTACTTTCCGAAACACTATTTCAAAATGTTTGAGAATATTGTCCTGAAAGGGGATTTTATACGCCCCTCAAAAAGGTTAAGGGTAACAGATAGGAAAAGAATTTCAGGAAATTTTAATCCGAACCTTTCGAGCTCACAAATACTTGGACCGCACTACCTACATTTAAGTTGTGCAGAAAGAATTAAGATTACCGTCTTTTAAAGTTTTTTTTTTAGTGATTTTAAGCGGAACATGAGTATAAGCGTAAAGTTACTAAATGTTTAGTGAAGTGCACTTGTATATATGTATATATATTTTTTAATTTAACATACAAAATATTACTTATTAATTATCTCTAGTATATTTTATAATTTTTTACTAAAATATTTTCTAGTGAAAAATGAGCCGTTTTATCTTCCACATTGTATAATAAAAAGTTAGAAAATACGTATGTGAAAATATTAAAATTTATAGTTAAACATGTGCAAGAAATCGCGTCAAATACGCGGACGCCAGGTGGATAGGTCAGATCTGAGTTGGCTTAAAGATCTTTCAAATTAATTAATTGAATCGCTTCACACTTTGTCTTTTAAATCTTTAAATACTAAACCCTATTACAGATTTATAAATCTGTTGAATGATAATATGAAGG
>QYTT01076046.1:0-12541 GCA_006980735.1 Dasypogon diadema
GGACGGGCGGCCAACCAACCCAACAGCAACAGATGTGGTACGTTAAGAATTCTGCTGAGTAGCGTCCAATCAAAAACGTCCAAAACGACTATTAAAGTTGAACCCAAACCCAGTCATTAGCTCCACAGATTGTTTAGTTTGGATCACTCATGTTTATTTCCTTTTCTCCCCCATGCATTTTTTCACTTTTTTACTTCATTTTCGTCTAATTGCGAAACAAACACAATACAAAATATAATGCTTTTCACAATTCCAATTAAAATTTACTTTCAGCCGAAATCGTGACAGTATCCATCACATTTCACAGCTTTGGAGTCTGGAGCTGGAATAGAAAGTCGAGCAAGTTTAACGTGATTCCCACCTCGATTGGATTCCAAGTCTTTACCGAGCAGTGTAGCAACTCAACAGATGAATCTTGTACTATATTAGATTACGTCTATCTCTGCATACGTAACACCGAACACATGCGAATGGAACCCTATTCGAACCGGTTAACAGCTTTCTGAGAAGATATTATCATCCCAAAACTGAACCTATTCATTTTATGCATGCGCCTCCTAAAATTCGGGGAATATGATTAGCCGTTGAATGATTTGATTGATTGACCATCATGAGTAGATTTTGACATGAATCCGGTTCTTGTATTTGTTTTAATTTTAGAGTCAGCAGAATTATGAAACTGTGACAATTTTTTACCTCTGCTGAAAAATGTTCTTTTTATTAGCGTTATTTTATGAGCTAAAACAACCCACGCACGTAATATGGGAGTTGTGATCTGAAAAACATTTTATTTGATTGCGATTTGTAGTTTTCAGCCAAGAAATATAAATTTACGATTTCGATTAAGAGTGCTTCCTAGGTAGATCGTCGTAAATTATTTGGCTAAAAATATTTGATCTAGTCATGTTTGGAAAGGTGGTTTCAAAAATCTAGAATGTGATTCGACATTTTATAAGAATATAAATAAAGTAATTAGGAGGAAAATTATTCGACCTAGACCACTCGAAGAGATAAATATACCTACCAGAAATTATATGAGGTGAACCAATAAAAGCTCAATATTTATTATTTGGATTTTTCTGGGAAGATACTCCACAAACTGAAATTAAAATATAAACTACAAAATTTGACTTGGACTTTCTTCCGTACAACTCACAAAGACAAGTTGTAAATAGTGCAATTAGAGATATCTAAAAATATAAATATAACGAAATTCGAACCATATTAGGATTTAACGACTAAATTTCACGATGCATTCAAAACCTGTTTACAAAATAGGAGTGCCATACATTCGGGGTTTAAGTTACACAAGATCGTGTCAGACATTTTGTCAGAGCTCATGAAAGTAAATAAAAAAAAACAACCAAACAATTCGTACTAATGTTATAAATGCGAAAGTTTGTTTGGATATTTTACTCAAGCACACTCAAGCAACTGGACAGATTCTCATCAGAAGCTGTACATAACCCGGATTAACAAATAGGCTATTTTTTATTCCGAAAGATTGCATAGTTCCTGTATGCTTCTTCTTGCTTCTTCAAAATATTCATGAAATTGTGCTTACAAATAAGATTCGTCTATGAATACCGCCCTAAATGTTTGCTCTACACTCTGTAAACAATTTAACGAAATTTCGATTAAGTGAAGAATTTTCGATTTTGACGATTTCCGAGATTTCTTCGAGAATTCTTCGAGTTGGCGAAATTGTCATGAAAAAATTCTATTGTATTTGCTAAGATTAGATTTCCTTCTTATTGGATCTTAGTGAATCCGATTTATTCTTCCGCTTAGAACTATATTTTCTACAATATTTAAAAAAAAATTCCAAGAGTTTT
The DNA here is from genome assembly GCA_006980735.1 of Dasypogon diadema. Lineage (NCBI taxonomy): Eukaryota > Metazoa > Arthropoda > Insecta > Diptera > Asilidae > Dasypogon > Dasypogon diadema. The sequence goes on from QYTT01076046.1 coordinate 1,836, forward strand.
GCTTGAATATTCTGCGTTACATTCGAGTTGCAGTTGAAAGCCGCTCTTTTTATGGATCGTACTCACATTCAGCCATGAGTACATTTCTCACATCGAGAACTCCTCGTTGTTGCGAATTTAAAGAGAATTTATAGATTTTTATATAAGCACAGCAATACAAGCAAATTCTTCGAGAATATTCAGGGAGAACGAAACGTATTCGTTTCGCTTTAGCTATAATAGAGAACGGATGATAGATTTGTTCATTCTCTAACCCAGAAGAGACTGAAATCAAAATCGTACTTTGTTTTCGCTTTTCTCGAGTCATAGCTTCGATTTCGTTTCGATCTCGGTACGTAATGTGTGCCTGGCAATAACAAAAAATTAGTATTGGACTGCCTAAATGTTATAAACTAAATCACTCACCAGGATTAGTTATAAAAATAGTCGTTTATTAACATATTGACTGCCACAATAAGCATAAAAGCTTTTGTGAGAGAATTACGTATGAAAATGCCTTTGCCATGAGAGAGCCTCGAAATGCCGGGCATCAGTGATCGACACGGCGTTCAACATGTTAAATAAATACTTTAACACTCAATAAACAAAAGCTGTGTTTTTTTGGGCAACGGAGTTATGAAAGCTCAAAAGAACGGTTCAAATCCCTGAAGTACAGAGTTTATTCTTCTTCTTTTTAAGCCACCCCGACATAAGTAAAGGCCGCTATTAACTTGAAATTTATCTTAATGTCAATTTTGCCCACATTTTGTTTAATTTTAAAATTATTTAACACTTTGAGTACAGCGTCGGTTACAGGGGGCCGGAATTTAAAAGCTTTCTCAGCACAAATACATTTTAACACGTAATTCTCTCACGAAAGCTTTTATACTACTTGTCGCACTCACCGTATTAATTGTTAAGCGCTTACGCTGTTGCGTAAGAATTGGCGGCTTCAAGATGACGCATTTTTCCTTCGTCAGGTTCTGCTCTGGTCCGTAGTATGCTCGCACGCCAATCTAGACGAAAACTCTCAAATATTGCTCCGGGTATACTCAGTGGAGACAGGGTTATTCACAACAGTGGCTTCGGAATTTAACCTCTTTTTTCGAATTTAATCTACGCCCTATTGAAAGTAAGCTACACTACAAAATATTCCTAGGGGAAAGGGAATATGTATTCGATTGTGTGGCCAAGTTACAAGCTCAGAAAATCGTAGTTGGCAGCTCACATCTGGGTGCATCTTACTTTTCGCTAGAGTTATAATATTTATAAAGAGCTATCTTTTTCTCGACAATTGATTTTACTTTTAAATTGATTTCATGTGAAACTGCACCCTGTTAACATAAGAAAGAAAACGAAAAACACCTAACAACTTTTTTGCTACTACATACTAAATTTCCGCCTACCACTGTTGAATCAATAGTCAAGTTATACAAAACTTCCGTGACAGAAAAATACGATCTTAGCTCTGGATCAAACAAGAATGACATAGAAAAAGAAGTGTTCTAAAAATATTGCAGATCCAAAAGTTGTCAATCCACTGAATATAGTTCCTTTCTCTCTTCATAAAAAATCGGATTTTATGAAGCAATTTGTCAGGGTTTTGAATAAAAAAAGGTGGATAATGACAAATTCCTAGCCGTTAAAAAAGATAAATTGAAATAAGGAATTCGAAATTTTTGGTACAGAATATGTAAGTGTTGTGAACGAAGGCGAAAGTTTAAGGAATAATTGGTATTAACTTAAATTACTGAATTTTCATCGGACTTCTCGGTAGATTATTGTGTTCTTCTCGCTATTGGAAGTCACTGTCTAACGTTTTCTAATCGGAACGAATTTTCGTGTTAAATCCTCAATCGGTTAAGATTTCAAAAATATTAATTTTAATATTTTATTTTAAGAGTGTAGTTTAATAAACCTGATATTACCGAAAAAATTTTTGGAGTCTGAGACATCTTTTCTTTTCAAATTGAGGTGAATCCATGGCAAAATTTTGTATTATTTTCAAGTTTTATGCTCAAATTTCAAAATCGACATCTGCTTCGAAGTAACGTCGCGAAGTGTTGTCCGTCTTTTCACCCTTTGGAGTCATTATTCTAATGTAGTATTGCCGCGCGTGTTTTTCGTTTGCCGCATAAATATCTTTACATCTTTTCCTTGATCGTACAATAAATAATAAGTGAAACGTTAAAATACAGGGCGCAGGTGCAAGACCACCGTTGAAGTACTTTTTCATAACCGGCCAAGATTTGACGAAGCCGAAAGGAAATCCCCAGTACAAATAAAATTGTTTCCGATGTTTCCTTTTTTTCCAGCCTAATCTAACCAAAATTTGTCAACACCGAAGACACATGAAGTAACATCTATAGTATGCACAATGAGTTTATAGATATTTCTTTATTGATAGCAGACCGAGTGCACATTTATCCCTGGTACCAACTTTGTATGGAGAAAGCAATGAATTCATCAGTGGAAAAGTAATGGTGAAGATTAGAACGTGTAAAATCTGTTTTTACTGAGATTATTTCATGCCTTAAAACTTTAAATCATGATCTACGGTGCAGAGTCGTATCTGTAAGATGTATCCATTACCTGCTGCATTACTCCGGAAAGGATTACCACATCAATGCGGCATTCATGCACGAATCCATTAACTGTCGTGTTCGTTAGTTGTGTAATTTTCTTTTGTTATTTAGAAAAAATATAGTTTGATTTTCCATAAGACTCCTTGAGAGAGTTTTAACTTTTCCGGCATTTTGTCCAGAGTTAACATCAGTCAATTTACACAAACGAGTCTTTTCAATCTTTTGTCTACCTGCACTTTACCTTCGATATCTTCATCTCTTTCTTCATAGTGATAGCACCCTTAACAATGAAATAAAATCAATAAACTGAGTCACTGAAATAACTTGATTTAAAAACCTTTATTTTGTGTTTTTAACTAATTGTATCTCTATTAAAATAAAGTATTTATTTCATTTTCTGGTCAGTATGGTTACCTTAGATCTTACATCTTAAATAATTATCAAAAAAACTAAAGTTTTTTAATGGAAGTAAATTCTATTGAAAATAAAACAAACAAAAATAACAATTTGTCTGAAAAGTGGTTACAAAGTCCTGAAAAACTGCAATCTAAAATACTACAGATAAAAATCAGAGTTATCTTGACTCAATATAGACTGACTTTTATCTATGTTTCCTGAATGTTGCAATAGCGTAGGATTAAACATCTCTCATATCTACTCCCATTCACTTTTAATCCTACAAACTATAAATAAAGATATTTCACATTCCAATAATTGCGATAAACGAGTTTAAAACTTTGCTTTTCCTGAACTCTTGCTTTCACTTGGAAAAGAGCAAAAATAGAAGAAAATTAGCCCAGAAAAACCGAAAACAAGTAGGAGGCAGTAGTAGGTATGTGGTTAAGAAAGCGCTCCAGAAGACTTGTTTTTTGCAACATCTATTTACACTCAACGAACGCAACAAAAAGTGGATGCACATTAAAAGAAAATGGAAAAATATGGAAAAACTCTACCTACAGATGGGCGAAAAAATGCAGTGATGCATTGTACGATTGCAATTGAGTGCATTTTTAAACAGCGAATGCTGTAAAACCAGTACTGGCCTAGTTTCTTGCGATATTTCTTCTTTCAATAATTATCAGCATTTTGATGCCTCCATTTGTTTTCCTTAAGTTTTCCCCTATACTCTAAAAGCAATTAAAGCAAATAGCAGTGCGGAGAAGAAAAATGTTACGGAAAAGCTTTGATGGGTTTTGGGCCGTTAAAAGCTTCAGAAGGCGAGCTCGTTTGGTTTGGCTAAAATATTTTCGAGCACAATGGAGCGAGATGGAAAGGAGTGACGGTGGTGGTGAAAAGAATCAAATAACAAAAGTGGGTAGATGGGTTGAAGGAAGGGATTTAAAACGCATGGAACTAGACGAAAAGTACTTTACAGTGACTACGCCCGCATTTTGTGCAGCCATGCAGCAGAGCTCCGTGATATCCGTAAATTCGACGGATGCACTTTTATGTAAGTGCATTCTCCACAAGAAACGGGGGAGTAAGGGTATATAAGGAAATTTGTGATCCTTGGCGAGGGGATGAAAAACCGTTTGAGTGCGCACTTTCTGTCGATATTGGGTCTGTAGTTAAATGGATGACATGATTCGTTCTCCTGGCCTTCTTTCCAGCTTAGCTGCTACAACTTTTCTTCCAATTTCTTATACAGTCTGTTTTCGTATAAAAGAAGACAATGGGAGGAAGCTTTGTAGGCAGGGGGAGGTAGATAAAAAAAATGATACCAGAAATCAGGAGAGCAAACAAGTAAGTAACAAAGCACTGAGGAAAATGGCCGGAAAATTATTTTTACTTGTCCTAAGAAGCTTATCAGGCACAAGAATTATTTTAATGATGTCTTTTGTGGTCATTCATCTATTGTTCGTTTCTCAGGGTCTCGCTGAAGGTTTGCGCTTCCTTTCTCTGTTGCCAGGTTGAATTTCAAGGATCCATCCCTTTTCATCAGATCTACTTGTAACAGGAAAATGCACGTTGTTAAAGGTTTTAATAACGCTAAAATGTAATTTGCCAACGATGACCTAGATGTTGTTGCCAATTCACTAAAAAGTTTTTGTTAATATTTCCCTTTTCGAAAAAGTAATAAAAATAATAAAGGAAATGTTTCTCTATTATATTAAATTTCTTGTGAATGACAAAAATTAATTGAAAGAGTTTTGGACGGTAGAAAGTCCACCACAAAGTGTCCACCAATGTGAATCGTATGATGATATTGTCAGGACTTTTAGGAGCACAGGATTTTACCACACAGTGAGCGGAAATCCCATTAAATATTATGAAACCATTTGAAGTTTTTGTAAAATATTTTCCTTTTTTCTTTTGAGATCAACGTTTCTAGAGAGTTCAAATACCTGCGGTACACCTGGATTCAAGGCTGACCTGGAAGGTGCTGTTAAAGCATGTCAGGTTACTGTTAAGAGACAATCGGATAGATTACAAAGGATGGTGATGGTGTTTCGCACCGCACCCACAGCTGCGCTAGAAGCCCCTGGGGGGGGGCTGTCATTGCTGGATCTCTTTGTAAAGAAAATGGCAGTGGAGACGAGTCTCAGGATGCAGAGAGGCGGTACATGGTACTCGCCAGGGACCATGTATAGACATTAGAGAATCCTGGATCACGCAAAAGAGATCAGGGAAATCACGATTCCCAAGGATGGGATCAAAGGAATAACCGAAAGATTTCACACATATTAGCGACAAAACACTCCCAAAAAAGAAACCCGGGGACATTTTTATATTTACGGACGGATCTATGATTGACAGCAGGGGAAATGCAGGGATATTCTCTGAAGAGTTAAAGTTGTCTCACTATATAAACCAAATTCACCTCGGTTTACCAGAAATGCTGGCCCTGATTCGTGCGTTGAACTGCTTAAAGGAGGGTCACGTGCAAGGAGGTAAAATCTTCATTACACTGGAGAATCAAGCGGTGGTCAGATGCATGGATGGAACAGAGTTGAACTTTTCCCTAGCGATGGAATATGTACAGAAGTTCAATGAGTGTATCTCAGAAAATTAGGTAACACTTTGGTGGTATAGAGGACGAATTGAAGGGAATGAAAAAGCTGACGCCATAGCAAAGGAGGGTCGGCTATGGAGTTCTACGGTCCAGAACCATTTTTCGCCATTTGAGAGGAATGGTAAAGGAACTAATCGAAAAGTGGATCATAAATACATCGTTGAGAAAATATAATAACTTGCTGACAGGCTAGGAAGGCGATTAGGCTGTCGTGCAGAACGACCAAAAGTAAAGTTTTACGTATGGGACGAGGAGCACTCCGATGGTTAGGGCGCGGTGTCTTTGGATATCACCTCAAAATTTAATTTTAAAATATCAAGAGACATCGAAGTAAAAGGTTCTGCCGGGGAATTTCTTGACGAGAACCGGTTAAGACGGCTCTTGGCAGCGCGATGAAAAAGGACCCGAGGGCAGAGGTTTTCTTCGATACCCCTCGAATGTTTCTAATAAACAAATAAATAAGCAGCTGAAGATATATGAATCCCTTATCTACCTAGAACTAGTACGAAGGCTTATTTTTCATGTGAATTATTGTAATGAGTCTTTCAATAGTGGAACGAAAAAGGTTTAAAAATTTTGGTGAAACTCCCTTAATGATTTTGTTTTTGTTGATTCTGAACTATTATACGACTGTTTATAATCCATGGAAAGGGTTTCATGAATTATTATGCTTCCAGATTTCGTTAGAAATTGATCATTCTTCTGTGAAACCACAGTAAAGTAAATTTAAATGATTCTAAAAGGTAACCATAATCAGCTTTTCCTGAACAAGTTTTTAAAAAGTCCAAAAAAGGACAATTTCCACAAAAAATTTAGACAAATAAAATTTTTGCTGCCAAAGGCAAGTGGAAACTCCAAGAAGAGCCCTTCAGCCCTCGCAGCAGAAAAGGGGGCGGAATGAGACCCTAAGCTCCCGTAGAAATACACTACGGTCTAAAGACGTTACATAGGGCATAGAGTACATAACAATGTGCTTTACCCTGCGCCAAAGTGTTTATATTTCACATGTTGTCATTCGTCTTGGTTACACCTGCAATTTAGGCTCTCCAGATATGAGACCAAAATTTATTTTTTTGGATTATTTTACTACAAAAATGAGTTTATATAAAATTTATTTGGAACTTTGGGGCCCCCTGTTGATGGAGGCCTCAGGCAATTGCCCATAGGATAACACGTCGCTGCTTTTTAATTAGTTCGGCCGGGTTGCTATCGATTTTTGGAGTTTTAATTTTTAAGTCTCTTTGGACCGGAAATTGGATGTATATGGACTGATTGACTTCAGGTTGCAAGTTGTCAGTCGACGAAAGTCCACTAAAATTTCGATCATGTACAACACCGTAAATACTAGAGTATTATAATATGTCTGGATGGTATTGACTTTGTAAATATGTAACAGCTTTCAAGTTCAAGTTGTATTGGAATCTATGCCATATAAAAGCAGCAATAAATGTTATATAATACAATGTTGAGATTTTTAAATCATTCAATTGTACGAATTTCAAAGGATTCCAGACACCTTTGTTCTTGCTTATATTCCTGAAATATTGCCTGCTTTACCTTTACAAGTGCGTTATAAAATACGAATATCCCTTGAAGTTTTCCTTACCTGTAAAAAAAAAAAGAAAAAAACTCGTTAGGACTTTGCGAACTCTGCATTTTATTTAAAAGGTAATTTATCAGATTATCATTTCTTGTCCTATTCAAGGACATGCCTACACGCAAAGAGTGGGTGTTTCTTTCATTGGGTCGCTCCTGTGGCTGCAATTTGGCAAACTCAGCACTCCTTGTTTCCAACCACAGAAACCTAGTATTAAGGAGATTTGTAGAAATATTAGTTCTTCCCTAGAGACTCGACAATCAAAAAAACATCAAAAAGTCACTAAGCTGTTAACCTTTTCCGATGTAATTACTCATATCGCAAATACTTTATTTGGGCAAAACTTTTCACTTGTCCACTAACATAAAATTTTATTATCCCTGATGCAACGAGGTTACGACTTCCCAGTCTTACATGGCCCCACAGTCACCACAGTTCAAGGTGAGCCGGTTTCTTTCAGTGGCCTATACAATTCACTGTCCGCAGACTTTTGTAACAAGTACTACATTATCTCGTACTAAGGAGACTGTGGGTTGTTGACATCTCTCACGGCGCAAATTATGCATACACCTGCTATTGTCAAAATCAGACATCATCTCGTGCGTGCGAATTCACTTTGTTTCTTTTATTTAATGTCTACCGTTCCGGTTAAGGAAATTGAACCGAGAGTCGTTTTTAATTTAGGTTAAAGCACTCACACCGATGGCAAAATTACACACATTCTAGTCTGGTGGCAGACTATCATCGTTGCTTTACATGCCATTAAACGTGACAAATACGAACGAAATTAAGCTACAAAGCCCCGTGCCCAACTGGCCGACCTTCAATGACGACAATAATTATATTTTCCCACAATTCTACGGTTGAGTATGGTTTCGGGCGGTTTTCTTTCTCGGGGGTCTCTTGTAATTTTCGGCTTCGACTTAGTAAGTCCCCTAGGTAGGCAGTCAGGTTGAGATGATATAAACTGCGTATCTAAAGTACCATTATCAATGATAGTTGTTCAGGCCACCACCTTACCTTCTGCAGCAACTATACACACAGATTATACTTAATCTTGGTCACGCAAAGCATTAACCAAACACGCTAGTGACCAATTTATGTTATTTTACGAATCAACAGGTGGGCAGGAACATGAGGTACAGGTATCATTTGCAGATCATTGTCAACCATCAGCCTGAATGTTACTCACAGAGTGATTATAAAGGATGATTGCTTTGGGAATGAGTCCATCAAAATCTTGAGACTATGAAGAATCTGTAAATAGCGTTTCTTGCGCGGCATTTAAACGCTAAGAAAGTTTTAATATGTGTCCAAAGCGCCAAAATAATTTCTACATTTCAAAAATACTTCTTAAAATAGTATTAGGCAATTGGACACATAACTCTTAAATTTATGACTCTAAATAGAATGGAATCACGCAATTGGTTTTCCAGTGTCTAACTTTAACAATCTCAGTGGTAAGCACAATCATTGCTGTCAACAGAATTGTCTGAATCCCTGGTACCCAAATAGAAATCACTAACTGTCACGGATGAATTTCAACCCATGTGTGCATAATGGCAGGTGTCTACATGTTAAACACGGTCTACTTTTGATGCTGTTTTCAATTTTGAAAAGATATAAAAATCGACCGCGACAATGGTGGACTGATTTTCTAGCAATAAATTGCTAGAGTGACGAATGAAAGAAAAACCATTGTCCCGATTTTTACATTTCTGGTCCTACCATTGCCGTAGTCACCCGATGAACAAACTAAATAGCAGAGGTCCTAGGATAGAATCTTATGGAACTCCACTGAAGTTAAGTAAAGAACTCTCTAGGCACACTAGCCGTTGACGATCCATAATGTAGGACCACTCCAACTTAGCAGTAAAGCTTGAAAAGTGTAACTGAGTGCAAAGCTTATTTATTAGAATCTATTTATTTATTAGAATTTATGGAATCACTTTGGCAGGGGGGAAGAGGAATTAAGATGAAAGTGAAGGTGCTAGTGTACATTCTGGCTTAACAATTCCGACCAGCAGCCTGTTCTACATTCGTACAATTCGGCCAAAGAAAGATTGAACAAATGGGAGAGATCACTTGATGGAACTCAGATTTCAAAATCAGAATTTGAATTTTCTGTCGGAAAAATTAGTGCTAAGAACTCGCAAATTCTTCTATGAACTATTCTAGCTACCAGAACATCCAGTAAGCAGTATGTTTTGCGACTATAGTAGATAACTGAACGCCACTAGTACAAAATGAAAACATGGTGTAAAGGAAAAATTATTCTTCCTAAATTTGCATATCACTTCTTTGCAACTCTCACATCGCAATAATTTGATCATTCTGTTGACTTTGGAGTCTAGGAATCAAGAGATTTATGTGTCTGGTCGATTACATCACCCGAAGCTTCTATTACAAGTACAGTGGCTGTTCCTAATAAATAAATTTGTGCAGAAATTTCAGCACACGAAAGTAAACTATGTTTCAAGAGAGTAGCTTAAGGGGGAACCAGAATACGTTGTTGTGTGGCATTACAGGGTAACTTGTGGCCAAATCTAGTCACATAATGACAAGTCGCTGACGAAGACTAAGCGATAGAATATTGATGTGTAACTAAAATCTTCGCAGATAGCCGTAGATATTCCCAAGTACTACGCCAACCCGAGTTCAACACAAGAATTCCGAGTTGAGCACAACACTCAAACTCTTAACAGAATCATTGTTCCTTGTATTCAGGTCTTACTCTATTTAACAACTACTCTTGCATGCATTGAAGATTGTTATTGAGCCGACATATACAATTCTCCATCAGTAAGGCCGGTCTAATGAGGTAAATTTGGATGTCTTCAGCATAAAGGTGGACAAAGGCATCACGAATTCTATCAGGAAGGACATTAATATATATATATATATATATACAAAACAAAACTGAACCCATAATCGAACCCTAATGAACATCACACCAAACGAGCTCACATTCAGAATTGACGTATCAAAACATCAAAACATAGCATAAAAACTAACAATCTTTTACCGCAGTAGTTCTTTAAGATGTGGTAACATTTAACCTCAGGATAACGTACTAACTCAAACAAGTGAGTTACAAAAATAATTCAATAATTAACATTTTTACAATACATATAATATAGAAAACAGTATCAATTTTTCTAACTGGGAACATTGTTATAAAGTTCAAAAAACGTAGCAGTGGTTTCCCAAGAACGCTATTTACGTGAGGGTTTTCTCAACTTGAAGTAATGTAAAAATTTCCTTTAATTCAGGGTAACCTAAAAATACACTGCAAAGGCCTGAACTCATTAAAGTGCTGAGCTCTTAAAGTCGAACCGTTATCAGGAAAAGTTACTGACTTAATTATAAATTTCTGCGGCAGTGTACAACAAACTTCTCAGCGCAGCAAGAAAAAATCCAATTAAATTCCCAACAAAGCAATTTCTATGGCTTTAAATCGACCTCCTCAATACGCACAGAGTATCTTTGGCTAGCACACCTGTTTTCATCATCATCAGCAGCTCCTTGCCCC
>QYTT01076123.1:0-14923 GCA_006980735.1 Dasypogon diadema
TTCAATCTATTTTTGATAAGTGAAAAACACTCAAAATAGAGAAAATAGAAAAGTGATTACTTAATTTTCAATTAGATTTTGTTACGGGGTGTAGATATTGTTAAGACTAGTAGGCACGATGCATTCAAAGCTTTTTCAATTTTGAAGCTTTAAGGCCAATTTACATAGCAGCAACATGTTTTTTTACTGAAAACCTGAACGAGATGGTTTTATTGATTGATGATATGTGTAAAAAAAGGACAAAGAATGAAGGGGAAAGAAAAATTCAATTCCAGCGGGGAAACTGACATTTTAGCTCGTAAAATTTTGTTGGCATATGTTTTGTCTTTTTTCGTATTTTATCATGTTAGCTTTATCTATCCCACTCGCACTGTTTGCTTACAATGTTGCAGTAATGTAAATTGGCCTTTAGGGAACACAAACAGTTCTTGTTTTCGTTGTTGTGTTTTTTATGGTTTATTAAGAATACATTTTATAGGTGTGGAAATAAGTTTCCGCCGTTTTCTATCAAAAATTGGCCATTTATTGTGAAAGAACGGGAGATTATGTTCTATTCGAAGTATTGCCCATCGCTTGCCACTACTTTTCCCCATCTTTCTGGCAGCGTACGGATACCGCTATGCTTTATCTTTTGAGGCTATCCACGAATTTACCCAATTTTTGGCTTCTTCATAAAAAGAAAAGTGCTCCTCAGAGAGGCTATGCGCCATTGTTCGTAACAGGCGGTCGTCGGAAGGCGCGATGTCTGAAGAATACGGCGGGTGGGGTAAAACTTTCCAATTGAGTGCTTCCAAATAGGTTTTCACTGGCGGCGCAACATGTGGTCGAACATTATCATGAAATAAAATAACTTTGTCGTGTCTGGAGTAGCACTGGGCGCGCTTTTCCTTGGGTGCTCGACTCAATCTCATAATTATGCTCGGTACACAGCCCCTGTATTGGTTTCGTTCGGTGTGAGCAACTCATAATACACGACACCAAGCTGATCCCACCAAATATACAATAAGAGTTTTTTTTCCATGAATATTTGGCTTAGTTGTAGATGTTGAGGCATGGTGGCAAGGTGGTCCCCACGACTTTTTCCTTTTTGGATTATCATAGGTACGGTGCAGAAATCCCTTTCGTTTATGCGTGGCAAGAAGCATTTCACATATTGATAATCGGCGTCAGCTCATATGGAACCTAATTTCCTTGTTTTTGAATCATACCCAATGACTTCAACTGATGTGAAATTCCTTGTTGAGTCACTCCCAAAAATTCTGCAAGTTCTTTTTGCGTTTGGCACGAAACCTGCTCCAATAATGCTTCCAGTTCTGCGTCTTAGTACACTTTCAGCCTTCCGCTACGTTCTTTCTCTTCGATGTCAAAATCACTGTTCTTAAAATTCCGAAACCACTCACGACAATTTTTCTCACTTAGGGCAGCCTCACCATATGCTTCCACAAATTCAAATTGAAGAAGTAAATCAAAAGTTCCCGCAAATAACGCTTATTCGGCACAAAACTCGACATTTTCGCACACACAAGAATATATTATACTAATAAAAATTCACTAATATTTCTAGGTTATGTTGTTGAACCACATGTCTTCGAGATCCATACCATCCATTTGAGGCATAAATATTTGGAACATTTAGTCTACACAAAAATCTTGACGCAATTTGCGAATCCTGCCAGTCAATTTCACTATTTTTGAAATAATCTTTAACAATAAAAATGCGTTGTTGTGTCGAACAGAGAACCATTTTTAATAATGGCAGAAAGATGAAATTCTTTACAACTTCTGATTCAATGTGAAGTTGAAGCAATAGAATTTTCCATCTTGACTCAAGAGGAGTGTTAACGACAGTAGTGCATTGCTGTTTCCTATTACCTACTACTTTCTGATCAATCACACTTTGCGTATTGATTTCCTTTGAAACGCAAATGTCATAAGCAGAAAAACCACATACAATTTATACATCCTATCCACTACTTTCAAGTCATATCAAATTCACCATTGAAATTTCTCATTTTTTATGACTTGCAAAAATTTCTTCATTGAATTGTATGTTTCTTTTAGGTTTATGCTATGGGCAATCGGAACAGAAAGTTTTTATTAGTTTTATACAGTGAAACAGCTTTCCAACTCAATTTGGAAGAATCAATAAATAAACGCAAATCACATGGACCGTATATAATGTAAATAGCCTCCATGAGATTTTCAATATTGTTACGATAAGCGAATGTATTTTCCGAATTTACGATGAAAAATTTCTGTAACTGTGCTCGTTGGTTACGATATCACTTTTACTCCTGGTGCCGAATTATTTTCTAATTTCAAACAAGAAAATAATTTCTCTGCTTTATGTTGGGAAAATTTAGTTCGGCCACAATTTTGTCCAGTAGTTTCTGTGATAACTGGGGATTTGCTTATTTGACGTAAAAATATAAGATAGCGCAGATTTTACGATTTCCACTGTATGTGTTGTTTTACTCGGACTTGAACTTTGGCTTTGGGATGGGTACAAGGCGGTTTTGCAGAAAGGGTGTCACATGAAAGCGAAGACGAACATATTTATTATTTACCAAACAGGATAGTGTCTTTGATGCCTCCTCCTATGTGCCAGATTCTACGTCCTTGAACGACCATTTCGAAACTGGAATAAATTTCTTACCCGACTTACTGAAAGTTTTACTCAAGTTTAGATATAGATGCATAGGGCTAGTGGCCGATATAGAAAAGGCCTTTCTCCGGGTGTCATTAAGTGAATAGAGATAGTCATATAGATTCTTTCGGTTCCGCAAGGAACTGGATAAGGCACAAGACTACCCCCCTTTACAGGTTTATCGAATGATAAGGGTGACATTTGGAGTAACATTCAGCCTGTACTTGCTTGGAGCCGCAATTCACACTCATTTAAAACGTCAAGGCAAACATTATTAAGATGTATGCAATATCTCAAAGGAGGGTTTCCATATGGACGATTTAGTCCTTAGTGCAGATAGTGAAGATGCAGCAAGAACGATATACCATGATGCCAACGCAATTATGAAAGGTGCTTCTATGCATCTTAGGAAATGGAACTCTAACTTGAAGCATATTCGCAGTCAATTTGTAATCAAAGGTGCTCCGAAGATGCAAAAAGTTTTAGGTTTAAGATGGCACGTGCTGACGACCCTTGAGGACCTTCCCCTTTTAGATAACACTCATAGCGAATTAGTTGAGTCAAATTTTAGGAAGATAAGTAAAGGTACCCTACAGGCATTGAAAAGTTGTTTACTTTGATGAATGGAATCTAATTCCACCAGAAATTATTTAACACAAACACCATTATTATTTCAATATGACTTAAATAAGAGAGAAATAAGCTGCATAAACATCTTATCGTGCGTTTTTCTATCTGTGTTAATATAATTAACTTCCAAAAGTTATTCTCCTGCGACTAAATGAGAAAAGCAAGCGTGGTATGGTAGCAGAAATAAATTTTAAGGTGGAATAGGTTCAATACGCATACGCGCCTAACAGCAAGAAGAAAATTCGCTTTCTCAACAAAATTAATTAGACTAATAAGACAGTTAAAGAACACCAGATGTTAATTCAATTGGCTGTAAATGAAAGCAACTTTTTCACAATATATTATCTCAGGAAATTTGATTTGATAAAAACGTAGAGAAAAAAACCCGAGAAAATTGGCTTTTTGTAATTTCTAATTTCGTTGATTGATTTCAAAAATTTCAGAAATTCCCTTTCATTATAAGCGGGAAGAAAATTTTTTACAGGAAAGAAGAATCAGTTGAATTTAAATTAATAAGCAAACAAGTACAAATAATTATAAAACTTAAAAAAATTGCGTAGAAATCAAAAATAGGGATGCAAAGAACTCTACATACGAATATATAGCGTGTCCGCATTAAATTGACCAAGCGAGCGTTCAGTAAGAGATCTCCATGTGGCAAACCAAAACTTAATTGGAAAGGGGTTGCGGGGTGGAATTACAAGTTTTTTTGTTCATCTTTTAGGATGGAGGCTATGTAGTTTATACTGAACAAGTTTCTGTACACCCTCCTGTCACCCTACCTATGACGTGGACTGTTGCTTCCCCTCTGCACAGACGCTAGTCGCTTCCGTCGGATCCCAGCATGGACCACTATATTTGCACCAACACGTGCGTGGTGTTGTATACCAGTGGATGCTCGCTCAGGCAGTGCTAAACCATGCAGAGCAGGTATTCGGAACTCTGAACATGGTTCCAAGCGCCTTTAGCATCTCACACCATTTAGCCGAGTTCAAGATATTTAACGACGTTAAGGATGAGGAACAGGACTAAACGCAAGGAGTGGCAATTCCTCTCACCTGATCGGCTTACAGCGTTGTTCGTGGAACGCGTCTGTGGTAGATTACCCACATTGGAAATCGTAGAAGAAGACTCCAACGCGTAGGTATACGCTGTACATCCTCAGCAGGAACTCAAAACATACGCGAAACGCGCTCTTCAAGGCTTTCGCTGGTATTTCGTCCAGTTCTGAGACCTTCCTGAGACCTTCGTGAGAAGGCAACAGAGATACCCAGCTTTAAAATTTGGCTTAAATCAACTCTGGCATTGTTATGATGCACATTCATAGGGACCTTATACAATTATTTCTAAAGGATAGTACCCTTTAGAAGAAAAAGAAAACTTTTGTTTTCAACTAGCGTTCATTAAAAAAAAACGAATTATAAGCAACAAATGTGAATTTAAATTCTCTTCTTCTTGTATTTCTAACTTTTTACAATATTGCTTCACCAAGCCACGACGAGGCCTTGGGGGCCGTTTAAAGTCTGGATCCACTAGAGAATGGAACAATCGAGCGGATTGTACTTGGAGACGAAGCTATAGTGTTTTATATTGATCTAATAAAATTTGGAGTCGATGGAACGATGTAGTCCCAAGAAACCAAAGATGTCAATAAAAAAAATTAGGAATACATTTTCAGTGGACTAAAAGTATTAATTAATCTATAAAGAAAGTGTATCAAGCTCAGGGGAGAATATAATGGAAAACAAAATATGACACCTTAATCTTACTGTTTATATTTTGGATTGAGATTATTTGAACCTTACACAAAAAAACGAAAGTTACTTTGCAACAGATTTGACTAGATTTCTCCATGTTTATGAAATTATACGATATTTTCGAAAATGGTGAAGCAATGGCACCCTATCAGCTCGCAGATACTCACGGACAAACAGAAAGTCAAAACGATAATCATATTTAAGTCCGTAGCTCTGAACGCTCAAACTTGAGACATTTCTCAACTCCGTGAAGTGTCTGTCCATTGAACTCATCCAACCCTTGAGAATACAACTGATTAAAATGATAGCAATCTCGATTAGTAGCAAGATTATTAACTTGCTCTGTTTTCCCAACAATTACTTAACTTCGCAGTTAGTTTAATTAATTAAAGTTTTTCCCCTTTGGGGAAATTCATGACAAACTCCTTTGCCGTTTTAAGGTACCTAGCAGAGAAGAAAGTCTTTCAGAGATTTCGGTGTTCGTTCCCCAGAGACGGTATGATTTTTCTTGTCGATGTGATAAGGGTTTGACATAGTCCGGGGCCAGCATTATCCAATACCTCCACTCTTTCTCTTATCATGATGATTTCTACAGAAAGTTGCCTGTCCTCTCCTCTTCCCTTTAAATAAAGAGGTCAACTGGGAAACATTTGACAAAAATTTTTTTTCTTGCAAATTCATTCTGCTTACAACAAAGTCCTACATGAATAGATGGATGGATTCAGGGTTTTCTTTCTACAAAGTGAAATCTTTCTATCCCTCGAGATGATCAGATTCTTTTTTTCTTCAGCTTTCCCTTAAAAAATAATAAAAATTGTCCGTTGGGGAGTTTAACAATGATTTCAATTTTTGTTTGGGTTGCTTTAATTTCTTTACAAGCGAAAAATTCTTCTGTTCCTGTGCGCGGAAATAATTGGTTGAAGTAGATTTGCGGACTTATTCAAGTTGACTGGTTAAGGGTTCATTTTCAACGTTTTATTGTTGCAGGAGTGAAGCTGGAAGTGCTTTGGTTTGTAATTATTCAGGAAACCTTTAGAACTGCGCTCTTAAAAATTTAGAGGGACAGGAAGGATAGACAGGAAACGTTTTAAATGATTTCATTAAAGTCTGCCGATATTTGCGGTGCTTTAAATTTGGCAAATTTTGAATCAGACAGAATCCATATATGAACTTGTGAATTATATAAAAAATTATTCCCGAGCATTTGCTATTCTTATTCCCGTCTTAGTTTGCAAGCTAACATTCTGTTTCTTAAGGCGAAATCTTTGGCTTACTCCATTATCTGTTACGATTCATGGCCGCAGATGAGGAAATTTACTTGTTTCCTGATCTATCGATTAAAACTCCGACGCATTACTTGTTTGTCCGTACCCATGCCGGTGACCGAGCGGGATTTTATTCTCCCCTGTTGGCGCGGGTTCAAATTCTGTACATGACACGGGCATTTATCTTGGTACCAGGGGTTGAGGCAATTCTACTGACAAGAATTTCTGTACTTGCGAAGCCACTGGGATTTCTTGCACAGTAATAATTTCATGCTAAAAATGGCTCACTTGCAACATTTGTCAGGTTAAAATTTCCCATTCTCCTCTTCCCTAATTTCCTTGCGCCTAAAGCTGTGCTGTGTCTTGTACAGATGAATCTTTATTCATCTTATTGTCGGTCAAAATTGAAAGTCGTATGTTGGCAGTATTGTAAAGAAAATTATACAGTTCGGTTAGTATTAATATAAGAGCATAAACATAAGTACCTTCTGAAAGCCATAATATTCTTAAACGCCAGCGCTATACGTAGAATAAAAACTGTCGTCATCAAAGTCCGATTGGTATTGAGTAAATTTTAAGCACAAATATGAAAACCATTTATATTGCTAATTCGATTTTCTTAGTAGAGAATCATATGATGCTTTCTTTACGGTTGAGTCCAATATGTAATAGGGAAACAGTGAATATCGACGAAGGATAAATAAAAATTTTTTGAAACCGTCCGAGTTCCAAGAATTATTCTGGAGTGAAATGTGGAAAGTACTCTAAACAGGGGAAAGCTTTCATTGAGATGCTTCACGCTGGACAACGTTGCAGAGGTCCATGTTGCTGCTAATTTAAAGACTCGTATAGGTATACGTAGGTACTTAGTTGACTCAGAAACAGTTAAGCAAGGATCTTGGTACTTAAGTACAAAGATAAGTCTTAAGTGCAAGCAAATAGAAGAAAGTACTTATATTCCAAGTACTAAGTCGGGGATTTCAAAAGTATATACGTATATAAATCTTAAGTAATAAAATTAATTGTACTTGAGTAGTACTTAAATACTTTTTACTTAAGATTGCCCAGCAATCACTTAGTCCTATCGCCTTCCTACTATAACGTCTCTCAGAGGTTTTCCATGAATTACTATAAATTATTCTTCATCTATTGACATGCAATGCGCCCTATATATATATAATCTCCTAATTTTGTCTTAACTAATTCAATCTAACTTCCAGGTGGTCATCATCAGTCCATTAATTCGAGGTAAGTCCATCAAGCTCAGATAAGTTTTTTATTGCTGTCTAGGTGCCCTCCCGACCCCACAAGGGATTGATTTCCTTTGCCACTACGGCATTTTCCAGTGTAAATATAGGACTTTACTTCATTGCGTCGCATTCGGAGTAACGGAAGAAAGATGAGCCAAGGGGGAATATGCCAGTACCCCATTAAAACAAAGGACGATCGCTTTTAGGTAATTTTGATTGGCATTAATATCTGGAAAATAAAACAGGAATTTCCTTGCAGAACGCAGTTCAGCCTAGACTGATATAAAGGGAACAATACATAGCGACGTAAGTACCACGTAAAACTTTTCGATTTCTAAGTCCTTCTTCTATTCAGATGACCACATATAAATTACTTATCACATTTTTAGTGGCAGGTACAGCACTCATACATAATTTCAAATCAAATATCTTTGCATTATTTTCTAATTTTCCTTAGCAATACTGCATTTCGATTCGAAAATTCCAACAACAATCCTGCATTGAACTAATAAATCACTTTCATGGCTTCTGCCTCCAATTTTCACATTCATCTTCATGCTCCCGGTCTATGCTCGTTTTACAATTTCCTCAGTCAGGCGAAAATTAGTAGAAGTTATGGCAATAACCCCCATCTATATCTGATCTAGATGCAAACTAAAAACCTTTGAGTGTGGCTTTGGTATTCTCCACTGCTATATATCACAGCAGATAAAGCTCCTGTGAGGTTACAAATACTATATACCAACTCCAGTAGAAGGTATGATAGGTGTCCTGTACACTGTGAGGTCTTCTCAGATATGAATTACACTACGACTTAATACATCCAACCCGGAAATCGTAACCAAGAGCTGATATGAAAATGCTTTTAACCTTACTATGATTTCGTCCACACCAAGAACATTTTATGTGATCTGAGTGAATAGTTTCAACCCATTTGCCCTAAAGTAATAACGCTACCTGTATGTGAACTGCATAGCTAAAAGACAACTTCACCGACTAGAGAAAGATATTGCACCAAAATTTCTACTCTCTTGTTAAATCAGCATAAATCCAGTACCAATGGGAAATTTCAAGATGAACTTGGTTAACACAGATAAATGTGTCAGGAAATCCGTACCAGTTTACACCTGCTAAAGTTTCCACTCCACATGATGATACAATTCATTTTCCGGAAGATTTTCATATAAATTCTTCTCGCCATCCATGTGACATGCACAGATGTTTTTGAGTACCTTTTTCCTTTTTTCAGCTAGCTACGGAATAAGAAGTAAAATTTAAAGTATTTTATCAGGATGAGATGATGGACCCTTGATATGTGCATGTGGTTACTGTGGCCTTGCGGAGGATGTCAACAGTCGCGAAAAAAGTGGAAACTGAACATAATAGGCAAGTATCTTTTACTTTTTATATACATTTATACATATACATATTTACAATTAAGGGAAATTATATTAGTTCTCAAGGGAAATTTGCAAAGTGCATCTCGCTACCTTCGCTATAGAAGTTTCACTTCAATAAAGGGCTATTCTTATGTTATACATATTTCAGATTTTTATGCCCTATATGATACATAGGGTATATTAGTTTTGATCCAACGTTTGTAACCCATAGAATCAATAATGCTAGGGCAGAATGACTTATATACATATGCTCAGAATGTGAAAGCAAATCGATGTAAGCATGTCCGTCTGTCTGTCCGTCCGTCCGTCCGTCTGTGTATACGATAACTCAAGAACGAATTGAGCTCGAAGGCTGAAATTTGGTATATATTACTTTCTGAAAATTTGCTGATCTAAGTTCGAAAATGGGGCGGACCCCTTCACTCCTTTAATAGGCCGGCATATTGAATTTTTGGATTATTGGACATAATTCAAAAGGGAAGCAATCTATCACTTTAAAAGCTTGTACAGATGAGTTTTATGAGATTCCAAGTCAGAAAAACAAAAAAAATATAAGACCACTCAGTTGACAGGTTGCAGGCATCTTCTAGTAAAATTTTGAATAATTTACTTCTTGAAGTGCTACTCCATTTTGAAAAAAAAGACCGAATTTCTAAGAAAATTACTCTTTAATTTAATGGCTAGAGAAAAAAAAAGTAAACGAGATCTCAAAAATCGGTCTAGATGTTCCCTAAGTTAGACTATGTGCTATAGGTGTGCAAAAATATGAAATTAATTTACACGATCGAACATCTCTGGGGTTTACTGGGAGATCACATAAAAAATCGTAGAATAAGGTTGTCCACAGTAATAAATGCAAAATAAAACGCCGTCAAATGCTAACACTTATAAACATGTAATAATTTAATAATTTGTTTGTTTACCTATGTCATTGAGCCTTTTAGGGAATGTATGTAATTTTAATTATCAAATTAAGACCGCAATTACCAAACGAATTAAACAAATTGTTACATATTAGCATTTCTCAATTTTACATCCCTAAAATTGAAATTTTTGCAAATTTACATAGTGTTTGAATACTCTTGCTGGCTACTTTATCGCTCATTTTGTTCCAATTCCAGCAACTTTTTTGTGTCCATTTGGAACTGTTAAAATACAAGACTGAAAAATTGAAATCATTTCAATTTGCTAAATTCCTCATAACTTGTAAATAAATACGTGAAGTTATTAACAAAATTTAAACACCAATGGACTTAATATCTCGAGGAAATTACATAATTTAAGAGTGATAAAGCTTCAATAAACTTGATAGGGCCTTTGGAAATAATTAATATTGTTCTCTTGAACAGCGTTTCGTTAGAGCTAACTGTACCCTCAATATGAATTTCAGGGGAATTTTGCCCGAACCCTTCAACATTTCTACATCACGACATGCAAGCACAGGAGCGATTTTAATTACCTTTCAGGAAAGTTCTTCAGATATCCGGTTATTCACGTCAATCTGGCTTCTTCCTCACTCCCGGATAAAATGATAAATTTTTGAATAAATTCACCTAATTAAAACTCCAAAAGAGGATTAACCTTTATTGAAGCACAGAATTTTTTATTATCACACACTTAAATTCCTCTGAAAAATTGTACGGATCAGACTTTGGTAATTTATGGTCCAAAGTTTTATTTACACTGGAAATTATCCTTAAACTAGAGGGAGGAGAATAATCCCACATTTGAGTGGAGGACTACAAAAATCTTCTCGACGCTCAAAACCACTTTACTACCCTTTGTTAGATTAGACCGTCGTTCCTATACGAAAGAAAACTGTAGAGGAAACAATGTGGTCATGTAGATGGATTTAAAAGAGATACGCGTAAGTCAGGATAACACATTCTGTGTCTAGCTTGAGGGACTAGCTGACTTTACAACTTTCACTGAAATGGTTTGTTGGACCGTTGCAGATCGTAAATGTCTCAAAGTAGAATATACTTTTTGACCAATGGTGAAATAAATTGTTCTGAATGGAGACATTATGCGGCTTTTAGAGTTTTAGGACAAGATGAAGCTTGTTAGAGATTCGTGGAAACAGAAAAGTTTGGAAGTAAGGAATCATACCAGATACACATTTACCTCTCATATTTTTACTTGGATTGAGTTGCTTTGCAAAAAATATGAAAGTCAATAAAGCTATAAATAGAGAAAACTTCTTGATTTTGAGTTGAGAAAAATACATATACAGAAATAAGTTTTTCTGATGTTAAACTGAAAGCATGTAAAACACAGCCAAAACATAGAAATTGCTTTAAAAAGAAAGAATCAACAATTAATGCTGTGCTTTAACAATCTGAAAGAACTAACTAACATGGTTACTATCAACATATAAGTCACATATGTGTATACTGAGCCAACATATGTACTTTTTTTGATTTAGAGAATGTCTTAAAAACTAGCTACAATACAAGGCAGAAAGCCTCACACCCATTTTCTCTTTGGCGCAAGTTTGCTTGACTCAGTGTGAACTCAATTTTACAAAAGCTGTTTTTTTTGCTACAATTAGTGGTGTAAGTTGGCAGTGCCGATAATAATTGTCAAGTTGACAGCTGCTAATTGTAAGGCGTTAGTTTATTATGCTGTAGGTAATAAGTGCAATATTTCAATATTTTACTTGTTTTTTTTTATTCCTTACAATCTTATACTAAAGATGTTTGCTCAATACTACCAACATCTAAGACTAGAAAAATGCACCTATATGTGAGAGTAAGTACTAATTTCCAGATCTTCAAAGATTCAGGATCCAAGACCTACATATATAAAGATCGGAATCTTGTGTTGTTGTTGCAATTGCGTGTCTAAATGAGATCCGGATCTTGGGATCTGTATGGATGTTGTGCAAAACAACCACATCTAAAGTCGTTGTCTTCATGACCTTAAAATTGTGCGTTTTCAGGAGAAAGATTAAAAAAAAAAAACATTCACAAGGTTTATTTCTGTAAAATATTATTGTTCACTTGACTGTTATCATCAGGCAGTGTTGATATTTTTGAGTTTATTAGATTTGGTTTCATTTACGCATTAATGACCACATCCAAAGATGCAAACAGTCATAACGGTGGAGATTTTTCTACAACCGAGTAATAATTACTAATTATTAGAATTTAAAAGATTTAGAGCTTGTAATAAATAAAGGGCAAAGAATATTCTTATATTATGTTCCCGTTATTGTAAAACGAAACCAAAAGGAGACTTTTCGGGGCTACATTGACTTTGTTGAGATAAAGCTCGAATCCTGTGGGAGAGCCAGAAGGATATGCTTATCGTACAGCAACTAAAAGGATTACCATACTAAACCATACCGATGTACAGTAGGATCCCCTATATAGGGGACCCAGAACACAGATAGTTACAACTAAATAAAACAGATCTTCCTTACATAGAAAAGTATATGCATTATATTTCATTTTAAAACAACAAAAATTTTTTGTCATTATATAGGGTGCTCCGGTTTGAGATGCTAATCCTTAAAAGGATGATTCCTTGACTTATTCTAAGAAAAAACTTTTATGGCAAGAGGGGGTCCATTTGCCATGCCTAAAAAAAGACCCAATAGGTTTCGGAATGCGCAGTGGTTCCCAAGTTATGATTTAATATGTAATTGTAGGTACCAATCCTGAGGCAATTCCTTCAAGGTGCCATATCTCAATGAGTTTGACAGATGGACCCCCCTTCCATATAATTTTTTTCTTAGAATGAGTCAACGAATCACCCCTTAATGATTAGCATCTCAAACCTTGACACCCTGTATATATGAAATGGCATAAGCACGCTATACGAAACCACGTTATATAAAATCGCGTTAGACGGGCTCCTACTGCATTCGAGAAAGAGCTTACAGATAATTGCTTGACTGCAGTGAACTTCACAATAAATTTTCATTGGCAAGTATTCCATCACATAATTATTGACGGAAATATTAAATTTTATGGGCATATAAAAAATGGCCATATGTTATTTATTTTACTTTGTATGCAATTTTTATGGATTTAGGGTATAAGGCAATTAAACAGTAATCAAACAAGCGAGTTAAATTATAAGGCAATAAGTGGAGTAAAATCCAATATCATAAAATTCCCCCTACCTTCCAAACGATGCCCTATACCCCCTCATCCTGCATATAATTTTTTCTCACCTCAACCGCTAATATTCAATCTTTAAATATTGTGTACAAATTTCTAGACAACCTGCATATTTGTTTGTATATTTCTTACTATAATAAATTCACACGGATGGCAATTCAATAAGTATCTTTTTTTCGCGTAGGTTAAAATTACCACCTGCCACCCAACCGTAATAATATTTATAAAACTATAGAAAGATGAAAAACGGAGGGTACCAATGACATTTGCACATTTTATGACATTTTAGAAAGTGGAATTGAATAGTAAACATAATTAACAGGAAAAATCAAAGTAAAAAATAACTTTTGAAAACAAACTTTTATTTAATTGTATTAAAACGGAGAAAATAAATCATTAACCTCTTTGATTATCGCAAGGCCGTAAGAAAATTAGCTAACTCGATGCGGATGAATTGATATTAACAAAAGTAAGTTAAAAAAACACAAAGTATAGAATCAACCACGCCGGTGGTCGAGTGGGCTGAGGCGCACGTCCGCAGAGTTTCTTCGCTGTTGGCGTGGGTTCGAATCCCGCACAGGACACGGCGATTTTTCTGGGTACCAGTGGTTGAGGCAATTATACTGACAAGAATTATACTTGTGAAGCCACTGGGATGTTGCACAGTAAAAATTTCACGCAAAAAAAAAAAAATTGTGGCTCACTTGCAACATTTGTCAGGTTAAAATTTCCCAATCTCCCCTTCCCTAATTTCCTTTCGCCTAAAGCTGTGCTATGAGCATCATAGGGTTGTCCCCTGAGCTTAGGCAGCACCTTAAACAAAATCAGCCTTAGGCTGATTACTTGACACCCTATATGATATAAATACAGTTCATCTCATAAAACTCTTCTGTACAAAATTTTAGAGTGATAAATTGCTTCCTTTTCGAATTATACCCAATAATCCAAAAATCTAACATGGCGACCCGACCAAGGAGTGGGGGAATATGAGCAAGTTTCATTTTATTAATTAAGCATCTCATAAAACTGCTCCTTACTAAATTTGAGAGTTATACGTTGTTCCCTATTGAATTATACCCAATAATCCAAAAATTCTATATGACGGCCTACTGAAGGAGTGAGGGGATTCGGCCCATTTTCGAACTTAGACCTACGAATTTTCTGAAAGTAATATATACCAAATTTCAACCTTCTAGCTCAATTCGTTCTCGAGTTATCTTATACACAGACGGACGGACGAATGGACGCACGGACAGACGGACGGACGAATGGACGCACGGACAGACGGACATGCTTAAATCGATTTGCTTTCACATTCTGAGCATATGTATATAAGTCATTCTGCCCTAGCATTATTGATTCAAAACTAATATACCCTATGTATCATATGAGGTATAATTATAGAATTACCCGGCCACCATTTGGAGTCACCATCTTGAATATTTGAATTTCGTGTCGACATTCGTAATCATCGACCTCAAAAACCTCCAGATATTATTTCAGTCGAATCGGGACGCATATAAAAAATTTCCCGCCATATTGGAATTGCCATCTTGAATATCTAAATTTGGAACCGAAATTCGTAATCAGCACCCTTAAAAACGTTCGTGTAGAAAAATTTCGGCTCAATCGGATAACGGGAATGGCGGTAGAATGTAAAGAAAGATACAGTAGGACAGACACCCTACATACAAACGACACATTTTTATATTACCAAAAACAAACTTTTAAAACTTAAAAAAGTTTTTAGCATGGTCTAGAGATCAAGATGCTTACGATGTTCCCAAGTATCTTTCTGTAAAAGTATTGCACTTTACTCGGATTCCAACCTCTCGATTCCCTAACTT
>QYTT01076129.1:0-23650 GCA_006980735.1 Dasypogon diadema
AAACTGTTATCTGTTAGCCTGATAGGGCTTGGACCCGTAAACTCGTAACAGCGTTACATTTCGGATTTTCGCCAGATCAGGCTTGCCTTATCAGGACCCTAATAGAAATTGGGAAAGCCGGACTTGCGTCAAGTTCTAGCCCTAACAAATTTCTGATCGGGATCCTGAGGGATGGTTTTTTTAGAAACAGCAGAATAAGGACTGGTTTCGTGCGTATTTTCGATCTACTGCTAGGATAAATTGTTGATATTTCGTCCTATTCATACAACTGGTCACAATGCAGTGGCACAGTGCAATTATACGTGAATAAAATCATGAATACAGCAATGAAATCAATTTTTAACTTGGACAGATTTATTTCTACATGTGCGTTACAGAAATTTACCAAGTTACATTCATGGCTTTCATCTTCAAGGACAATAGAAAGCTGAAATGTCTAAAAAATATAGCGGTTCTCGTATCTTGAGGTAGATTGCCAGATGAAATAAAAAATGTGAATGATTTCAACAAGTACAAAAAAAGGAAATCATATGCTCATGAAAAGATTAAAAAAGTATAATATATATCGAATCAACGTATTTTAAATCATATATGAAGATAAAAAATGTAGCTAATTGACAGCTTTGCTCTTATACCAGCCCTTGCCCTTGTTAAGATGCCCCGAAATCAACTAGAACTCTAGAGTGGAAGAAGAGCAGGTAAAATAAAAATAAAAGTCTGTAGATTGAGGCTGCAAAAAATTTCAAATGCATTTAATAAATGTCAATTAATCAGATGGAAACCTATTTTCTTGTACCATTTCCGGGTTTTTCGGAGAATATTATCCTAAGAGGCCAAGTCCTTTCATATATTTGTTAACTCTAATATGCAAGTGGATTTAGTTATTTTACGTCCCGCCCTCCTATTTTCCTTCCTGTGGCTTATCGTAATAGTAGTAGCAATGTTCAATCATCGAAAGACATATGCCGTCTCAGGTCAATAACGAACGATCCTGAAAAGAGGTCATATGACGTCTCCGGTCAATATTGTGTTAACAAGTGTAGGCGGTCATCAGCGGATCTTATTCTATCGTCTCCAGGACGTAATTTTCCAGCCCATCTCTATATGGCCGTTCTTAAGCAGTACCATCACTAAAGGTGTGGTCTACGGGCTGTAGTCTGTGTAACTTAGGAGGTATAACTGGACGGAGTGTCAACTTTCGAATTCGAAACCAGCTTTGGGCGGTGGATGAAAACCTATGAAAACTTTGAAAATCTATAACTTAGTTGATCCATTAAGGGGGGATTGTAGCCTGACCAACACAAATAGAATTAAATTTTTAAATATATACAGAAAATATATTTTAAAGTTATATGTGATTTCAACAAAAGTAAATGCGCGACAGTGTGGGAGGGATTATAATAAATAGATTGTAAGGCTATAAAGGAAATATGGAAGATTTCTAGAGGTTTGGATGACATATCATAGTATACTTAAATCTTGTACTATGAATGAAATATTGCTTTTGTCATCATATGGGGGCGAAAAACGAAGACTGTGCGCAAATTAAAGATCGCAAATAATTAGTCTATTTGGAAACAAAAAAAAATATTTGGCAGCAGTGGGTGGTGGACTTGCCTTAATGGGCAACTCCATTAATTTGCCTTCGCATAAACTAGCCTAATGCGGAAAAAATTGCTCTCTCTCTCTGGAAGTTAAACCTCATTAAAAATATTTGCCACTATTTCTATAATTACGAGCAGTACCAAAATAAAAAAATTAATAGACGGGCATAGTTCAAACCGCATTTTGCACCAGCGACACAGTTCGCTTTATGTGTTAGAGTCTCCCAAAAATTTTACAATGTTCTACGCAACAGAACAAATACAGCAGTACAGACACGAACTGGTAATTCCATATTAATAATGCTGTATTGATAAAATAATACAGAGGATATGAACTCAAGGACCTGATATTACTTGCTGGTTATTCCCTCAGACACGAAGTGTATATAAATTTTGGCTAAGTCCCCATGTCACCCTGAATGCTAAAGAAAGGAAGCCCGACATTTGTATGTCAGGGGTTATTAGAGGGTTACAATTACGTAAGTATATCCACACATATACAAACTTGGAGAAATCTATGAAATTAAAACAAGTCCTGGAGATAATTTCGACATAATTTCCATCAGACGAACTCTGGCTCTAGAAGAGAATCTGAGGCTGGGATTGAGGAACGAAAAACGAAATATATCTAAGCTACACCCCACTCACTCCACATAAAAGGGAGGTTGACTGAGGAGGTACTATCCGATGAACCCATCTCTTCTGCTATAAATGGGTGATGCCGTACACCAGTTTAGATATATAAGACAGAGGCCCAGCAGAACCCTGTCGTGAAGTAATGTCCGCTTGACTCCCCTAGGTGCTTCGACACATCTGGAAGGGACTGTGAGGATATGTTAACTGAGTCGAACAATTTAATTTAAAATCTTCCTCCCTAGTTAAAACACATATCTCACGTATATTTAAGAGTTTAATTTGGTTTTCAGGACAAATGGGAGGTGTTTGTTACCTTGAAATATTTTTAATAGTACCTTATATTTTATTTATTTACTGTTAACAAGGTCATATCGTCTTATTGATAGCTCTTGTTTACACAAGTAAAAATTTGGAAGTTGAGCTAAATTTTAAACGTATAAAAGGTCTGCCAAGTTTGTGTAAGCGGCAAAATTCAAATATTAACATTTTTACTGCCACAATTAGCATAAAAGCTTTCATGAGAGAATTACGTTTTAAAGTGGCTGTTAAGGGTGCACCGGAATATGAATAACTCAACACCAGTAAATCCCTTTTCTAGAAAAGTGCAACAAACCAATCATGAGCCAAATTACGAACATCTCAAAATTCTAAATACGATTGTGTTACCTATAGATGATTTCTCTTTTAGTTGCAAACGAGGACGCAAACGTTTGCTTCTTTATATAGTATTGCCTAAGCTCAGGGTACAATCCTATGATGCACATAGTCCAGCTTAGCCGGAGGCAAATTAGTGAACAGGAAGATTGGGAAATTAACCTGTAAATGTTGCAAGTTAGCCAGAGTTTTATTGGCATGAAATTACTGCGCAATATCCCAGTGGCTTCGCATGTACAATTCTCGTCAGTAGAAATTGCGTCAACCACTGGTACGCAAATATATAGCCGCGCCCTGTGAAGGATTTGATCCCACGCCAACGGAAGAGAAAACGTGAAGACGTGCGCCTCAGCCTACTCGGCCACCGGCATGTGTGCTTGGAACAAAAATTCTTTTTTTCATATTTGGGAACATACATACGTATTTCTCATCTCACTTGGGTAGAATCAGAATGTGAAGCTTTCGTCTAAATATAAAAAACTGAATTAAGTCATGTTCATGTTCATATCAAGAATTTGCCGTAAGCTTTTGTACGTGTTGCGTTCGATCACAAAATCTGTTCGCTGTATACCTGTCCCGAGTGGATTATATTAAACTCCAAAGCCTCATCTTTGCGTAACAATTAATTACATGGAATAATTAATCACATTACCCATATCGAGAAAGTCCCACGTACACACATTCACGTAATTCAGGATTTAAATCCTTGACATGCAAATGTGGGGGGTGATTGCGATGGTGTGTTTTAGTACAACGTAGTTTTAACCTACGAAAGACGTTGGGGGGCGTGTGTGGGTATGATAATGAATCTAACGAAATTGTAATTCTCTCTAATTAATTATTAATTTATGCATATGTATTTGTCATCAAAAGCTAATGACATCCATAAGTTGCAAGGTAATCTAAGATACCTCGTCATCCATTTAGGCAGGCGGATGTGAGTTGGTGTGTGCCAGTTATAGTAGCAGCGGCTACAGCTCTATGCCGATAACCTCACAGATAGAGATGTGATGTGAATCCGGAGATGGTCACGAACTGAGCTGGTAGTGTCCTTAGTTAACAAATTAACAAGCTGAAATTCATCAGACCAGTTGGACATTTCCTCTCCATGTCAGAGATTTATCGCGATAATATCGATTCTGGGAATTATTTATGGATGAGTTCCTTTGAATACGTTTGATGGATATACTCGTTTGGAGCAAGTACTTGAGGAATTTGCTGCTTATTATGGCAAAAGTTCGGAAAGTTCAAAGTAGTTTTGTAGGATAAATTACCCACCTAGTCGGAGGGTGAGATAGCAGATGCCGTAACTTTGTTGCTAATGATACAATTTTTCTAATAAAAATACTTGAATTGACAATTTTACTATTCAGGACTTTATATACGAAAAAGTGTCTAATCTCCCTATGAGAGTTTCCAGTAAATGTGGTGTCCTCCTTAAATCACAGCTAGTAATTTAATTTCCCAGTAGGAAATGTGTTCATTATTTCATTAATATGTACACTACTACACATTCCCAACATTGATGAATTTTAAGACAGGGATGTCATTTCATTAGAAATTTGGGGATTACTCTTTGGTACATTATTCTTCCATTGTTTGATTGATGGAAATGTAAAGATAAAAATAACGTTCCATTTAAGTATTCAATTTGTAGTGCCGTTCTGCCTTATTTTTCCATATGAGAACTTTCGCTCAAAATTAAGAAACAAACACGGTGAATCTGAGAACTTTAATTTCTCAAGTACAATACCTTCTGTATTACCTGTATTAATAGTTTCTGTTATATTACCCTTTACATTACTATGTCATTGATGCTAGCGGCTTCTATTATTCCTCGATGAAATTATTCATTACTGGTTTAGATTAACTCTCCGCCATTAGTCTCTCCGCCAAGTATGCAAGGCATGTTACAGTTAGTATGGTGAGACCAACAGACAAGACAAAGGAAAACAGAAAATAGTTAGCAAAGTTGACACTTCAACATGGGTTGAACGACAAGAAAAAGACGTTTTTTAGTACAGTCCTGGTTACATCCAAATCAAAGTGCTCCGCAACGCAGATAACAGCCGCCCACATGCGATTAATAGGCTCATGCTTACCATAGTTAGTTCTAGAGAAGTTGATATGCAAAAGGGGGCCACCCCTCAAGTTGTAACTACTAGACCTTGAAGGCAGCACGGAGGCGCGCAAACTGCGCTGCACAGACTCAATGCGACCGATGTGGACAGAGTATGAAGGATTCCATACCTGGAATGCGTATTCTAGAAACGGTCGGACGAACGAATTATATAATGTTAAGAAGACCCCACGATCAGAGAATTCCCTAGACCAAAGCCAGATGAAACCTAGCATGGAATTGTCCCTGGAAACAACAAAATTAATATGGGAAAATGCTCCTGCATTGTGCAGATAAATGGGAATGATTCCAACAGTTTGGTATACAAGACAATTTAGCTACTGGTCTGTAATTAGAAATATTGCTCCTACTGCCTTTTTTATGAATAGGTATGAAGAACGAGATTTTCCATAGTTTTGCAAAATATCCGCAACTAAGCGACTTCCGAAAAAAAATGCGCAGAGAAGCAACTAGAGCCTTGGAGTAAAATTTAACCACCGAAGTGGGACATATCCGCCAAATTCAGATAGTCGTCAATGCGACGACGATGTCAACATCCGGTACGAAATCGGAACAACGAAACGCTCTTTCGAAGAATGCGACAAACAAGTTGCAAATGTGATATGTGTCAATGCTAGAATGCTCATCTAAGGACATAGTTGTAGAATAATTGTCAACTTTTAATTGTTTAATTTTCCCACCCAAAGCGTTCACAATATTGCTCACCTTTAAGTCTACCTCTTTAGCGAAAGTGGAGTGCAAGCCGAAGCTTCGCTTAAGTTTTAAACGAGATCACTGACCTTTATCTGTGGAGAGTTTGCACATCAGCACAATTTTTAACATATCAAAAAAAGTAAACTATCACTCTATAGCTGTGACTTTTGTGATTCCATATTACCTTTTAAGGCTCCTCTACACGTTAAGCCATGCGTCACCATTGATCATCGGAGGCCATTGCGACCGTACGCAGGTTATCTACAATGGATGATCCCAGATACTAGGCTCACTTCTAAAATCTTGAGAACGATACGTTAGTATGGTTCAAGCAATAGTCTCACATTTCCTTAAAAGGCAAAAAATAATTCTGAAATCTCTAAGGTGAGACATCTTGTTGAATCCGGTTTCATAGCTTTTCCAACCGCTCCATTATAGCAAATCAGATTCTAATACACGACTGCTTAGCACTGTTAATGAGCAATTTGTTTTGCTAATCTCCTCAGGTAATTCCCCGGGGGGTGCCTTTGCAGATATCTCAAGTAATTTCAATTATTCATGCGAAGTAGAATGTTTCCTTATTCGGTCTCTATATCGCTGTGGTACACACTGAGTTGTAGATACCATTAAAATTAACCTTTTTGTAACTCAAATGTTTTGTAAAGCCCAACCCTTCGCTACAAGGGCCATTTTGTTGCTCTTTCATCTAAAGAGGATAGCTTTAAACATCCCTCACGCAAAAAGATACGTACTTTCAGCTCCTTCGGAAGATGTTGCAAACTGAGGAGATGAAAGGCGAATGTTCATTAATTTATATTCTTGAATATGTTTCATCTAGACTTTAGAAGATACACTCCCTTGTGGCTAATGCATATACTCCAATAGCTACCCTTCAACCAAGCCACGCGTACGTGCTTCTTATGCTTCAAGATTCTTAAGAAATAATTTGCTGCATGTACCAATTTGGGCAAGAGTAGGTTACATTCTGCCCTCTTTAAATTGACATATGCGCGACGAAATTCTGTGCTAAATATTGCTGTTTACGTTATAAAACCCTTCTATGGCTGCTACTTTCACACCACCTCAGTGAAAGTTAAAAGAATATCGCATTAGAGCAGTTATAGCATAATTAATTTTTTGTAGCCAGCTCAAGTGCATATTAAAGTGGATTTTATACTATGGAGAACATGAAATTTTTAAAGCAATCAACTCTTCTGTTTCGTTGAAAGGGGGAGGTAATGTTTCTTAAAAACGCTACACATCCCATAGCCCACATTTATTTCCCAAACAAAGTTACGATTTCATCAAAAATTCCTGAGTCTTTCGACGTTGTCTGAGACAGAGAATAGTATATGATGCATCTAGGGTCTTCCTCACTACTTAATTGATGGAAGCCCCAAAATAACCACATTTCAGGCATTTTGCATGTCATAATCCATTCTGTGGGGTCGTACCTTGTCTGTGGTGCACAGCTTGATCACAAACACAACGTACATCTGGCTTTTAACCTATGCAGAGCTATACCATATTCATGACTAGGTATCCTCTGTATGCCCCTATGCAAGTTATCGTTTTTGAATGAGATATGGGTAAGAGATCCCATTGGTCCATTACCATATTAAACTACATCGTGGCATCGTTTGGCCGTGGTTGGTTCTCATGGCGCCAACCATCAGAGCATCGCTTTGATTCAACCATTCAGTGCAAGGTGGTTTTATTAATATTAAAATTTACAGTATCTACTTGACCATTACAATGTTGGGCTTGGCTGGAGTTCTTTGAGCAAGGCTATGAGAATTTGCGGTTTTCGCCGTTCCAAAAGATGTACTTGCTCCCCTATCGGAGCATTGGTCAGTTTTATTTAAAATATGCAAAAACTGTTGCATTACATATGAGTCATAGATTAGCTCGCGTTAATTATATCTTTGAATCTATTGCGAGGTAATCATTTACACAACCACCTCAAGAAGAGCAGTTGAAACCCTGAAATCACGTGGACAACTACAAATTGAAACATTAATGTGCCTAATCGTTTCAAATGAGATAATGAACGCTATATTTATAGCGGGATAAAGTAGGAAGGTTAGGTTCATACCCTGTAGAAATAGCAAACTTAATAGATAATTGGTGTGAGTTTAGTACCAATTCTCGACATATAATAGAAAACAAGTGCTCTGTGAATTCTACTGCTTTCCTGCTCATGCTCTCTTATTCGTAAACGTAACCATAGAAAATATAAAATTATACCTCTAGGGTGTTAGAAAATATTAAAAAATATATGCAGTAGGGTAGGAAAAATATTGGACAAAAACTTAATATTTTAGTAGAACCCTATTAGGTCGTGCCATACCAAATGTCGCATCTGTGTTCCTTAAATATTTGAACAAGCAACTGAACAAATTATTGTTTGATTGGAAATTGTTTAGTATTTTCGGGTTTTTAATCAATTTGTAATTTTATTTTTCTCTAGAAAACTGTTCAGCACTGATTTTATAAATTTCAGTCCGCAGATCTAAGTCTTTAAAGAAGTCCAGGAACAGTGAATGATAACGATCATTTGAAAGTTATGGCAAGATGGCTACTTTAGTAGCCAGTACTTTAGTAGCCATCTTGCCATAACTTGGGAAAGTTGAAAAGCTCTGGAACTAGGTTCTCTATGAGTTGGATGAAAATCAAAGATTTATTCGTTCAGAAATCTGCTCTTCATTGAATTTAAAAACAATCATTACCCATGGTGTGGAAGTGGATCTTCCTCGATAACAGGAAATGAACTGGATTTCATTCGATAAAAACCAAGAAAAGCACGTCCCTAAATGTTCTTGACACCCACAGAACGGTATGGTTAGTGCATAGTGGTTTATTAAAAGCATAACTCATATTTTTCCTTGCACCAGGAGGAACCGCATTGATGTTTAACGTTACTGTTCTCAGATAGATAGACTATGTGGACCACAAACTTTTTGAAACAGCCTGCACTTGTTAATCACTATTTTGATTAAAGTCAAAAATATCCAATACAAACGTAAGGTTTGTAGTACTCTTAATTTAATGGCTTTTGTATTGAACAATTTTATACAACAAAAATACGAACAACTTTTTAAAATAGGGAAGCTAGAGCAGGTTTAATAAGACAACGCTATGAAGCACTACCCATTTGCGAAATTGATCTAAAAATGTTAATGAAGTAAATTTCAAAAAGGGTGGACAGTCAGGCAGACTCAAAGCTATCATATGAAACGTTTTTTTATTCTTCATTAACGGATGTAGTTTATTTGTCTATTTGTTAGATATTTCATCTAAAAAAATGAAATTTACCTTCAAATGATCTTAAGTTTAACCTCTGAGCCAAGATCGAGGTCACCACCAAGTTTGCTTTTTTTGCACTATAACTTTTTGTGATAGTATTTTTTCCTAAAACTTTTCCTTTCGAGATAATTCGCCGTCACTTTACTCTTTTCATACTGTTTATATTATGCATTTTTATAAAAAAAAAATGGGAAAGAAAACATTATTCCAAATGTCTTCCTGGAACATAGGAATTTTGTACGATAAAGCATTTTGACACTAAAACGAAAAAAATGGCGTTTTTATTTAATAAATAAAATTTACGTGTGCAAAATTTGACCATTTTCTTAACTTTTTCTTTCAATTTTAATAAGGTATCTGTATATAGTCCCTCTAGCTGGAAGCGTTCTACAATTAACGCAATTCCGTTGTATGAAAACATCTTTAGACCTAACAAGCATTTAAAGTAAAAAACCGCAAAAGGTATGTGGCTTCAAAATACAGGTATGTCCGACTTAAACCATACCAAAACTATTGTGTGCAGATGTAAGTCCAATTTTACATCCTTGATAACCAGCCAGATGATATTATTTACTTTATGATAAAAAAAATTTGTTGGTGCAAAAGTGCACTAGTGGTCGGGATTGGGTTAAAGGAGACAAAAAATGACCCAAAGTAATGAAAACTCAAACGAAAACCTACCCCTAAAACTGAGTAAAGCTGTTGTTTGTTTGAAGATTTGTATAAATGTGCATACAGTTTCCAGCAAGGTTTCCAGTTGCCAACCTGCTCGGCTTTTGACGGACAGTCCGAATGCATTAAATTCGACACGATTCGCCCTGCCCCAGGCAAGGATTTTGGTAATGTCATCACTAAGTGATCTAATCATGCGTACTCGATTGGTATCAGTAGTGGTTCCGTAAGTGTCAGCTACTGAATCGAAAGAGTATACCAAGTCGAGGTTACTTTCATCAGAAAAACTATAAATTGAATTGGAAGTAGGAGATAAGAGAGATCATTAATGCAGAGTAGAGAGAGAGTGGGGGGGGGGAGCAATACAGAACCCTCGAGCTCCAAATAAGAAGAGAAGAACCGAGACCAAATGCTGGAAATTTGACTAAAAGAGCAGAGTGTCAGATTCTGTCAAAGGCCTACGACATGTCCAACTCAACAACTCATCGAAGCTATGGAGACAATGATGCCAACGCTCGGTAAGGTACGTCATCAAATCTCCGGTTGCACGTCCAGAGCAAAAGCCGTATTGACGAACACGAATTAAATTGTTTATCTCAAAATACTTTATCAATTGAGCGTTGATAAGAGTCTCAAAAACTTTTGCCAGAATTGAAATGATTGCTATTGGTCTGTAGTTGGAGCGATTGCAAGCGCGTTCCTTTTTAGAAACTGGCTGAACGTGGGAAGGTTTATATAATGATAGAAAAATACCTTTAGAATATCATAAATGAAATGTTGTCCTAAGAGGTTTGGCCAGGGAAGAAGCGAAGCCCTTTAAAAACAGGCGCGAGATGCCATCAGGTCCCGTGGCTTTAGACACGTCAAGATCCACAAGAACCCTAAAAACCTCATACGTGCGGAAATGAAGGGGCCATTGATTATATATATATATATATTATATATTTATTTATTTCAAATATAAAAATATCGGTACAAAAATGAGGAATTCCTTGGGGAAAAATGTTTTAAATTATTTACATGGAAAATAATGTTGTTTTTTCCTTATTTAAAACTACTTTAGGCATGGAGTACAAAAAACGTAAAGTTATCTTTATTTAAGAAAAATATGTTAGCTTCAAAAAATGTCTTCAAAAGCGTATATTTTCCAAGGCATCTTTTGTATAAAAGATTAAAGCTATTAAAGGGGTTCAATTTTTCATTTTTAGAGCGAGGCTTGCCAACGAGTGAAAATAAAAGTGCACTTCGACCAAAATCCCTTTCTGTCCTCTGAAAAGTGTCACTATGAATCCTGCGTGAGATCTTGTCACTTCGTTGCAATAATTCAACAGATGTTTCCTGGACAGACATTTCTATCCGAAAAGTAAGCAACTCAAAAATTTCTGCCAAATAATTCGGACATGGTTCAATCCTACTGATTCAAAAGTATTACGTGTCCTGGATGGAGATTTATAATATTTCCAGAAATCGTAAAATGTTGATTGTGACAGTTTAACCCTTTAAATTATGAACAATTCGTTAGGGAAAAATATAACAGGGCAATTTGGAAAATCTTGTTAAAGCCGGTTTTAAATAATGTTCAGTAATTATCCACATGACTCGTAAAACAGTCCCCCAAGGCGGTTGACCTATTCTGCGAGAGTGGTGCCTTCATGAAGTCTGCATATTAACTTAACAACACATGTCGTGGCTGAAGCTCATTAGCAACCCGGCTATCCTCAAATGAATCGTTAAAAAAGAAAAAATCTTAAAAATCGTACTCAGGGGGGGAATTCCACAAATCCAATCTGCTTTTGTGGAGGAGTAATTAATTAAAAATAAATCGTATATGCCCTCCCTAGCCGGGCCCCAACTCAACACCCCGCGCCTAGTCGACGTTGTACGGACGAATAATGTATCTGCACGGGTAGAGGGTTAATCTCGTTTTCTTGAATCCTTAATGTCTGAATCAGCAAAAGCCTATAAAATTCTAGAGCCTTAGGTGTAAAGCTGAGGGATTGTATTAATGCTAACTTATGAAAGGTCTCGAATTTTGTACGTACGCCAGAGCTCTTGACTCATCAAAAATTGAAAATTTCCCCAGTGATGTACTACAGAGAAGGATTTCATATTAAAATTACGTTTACGCTATTCATAAATGAGATGAGTTCAGAAGAGAGGATGTTCGAACCGGGCGTTTGCATGCTGATCAGGTTGTGGGTCGGAGGGGGTTGGAAATTTGGAGTAAAAAGTTTCTTAATGGATGCCATTTCACTTAAAATGATTTTTATTGGGAAATTTAGTTGCATAAAATATGAGGGGATGGTGTTAATTAGTGCATTCTAATTATGCCCTTCTGAAGCACTTTCTCGATCTGTTCAACTAAAGGTGTTTTTCTAATTATTACGTAGGAACAATTTGGTAATTGATTTGTTGCATTCGTATCTATCGTTTCGTTCTAGTACTACCTACGTTTCAAGCTAATCTTACTGATATATCTTGTACTATATTGTGCTAAATATACATATTTCTTATATCTCTTACGTTATTAAGTTTATTAGTAATTATATTGCACTAAAACACACGTCTAAGTAATTTTTCATTGTTTAAGTGCCTTCAAGAAAAACCTCCAGCGTCCAACACAAGACCTCCTAATTTTCCCTCGGTGGCAACAAAACTCCAGCCCCAAGAAAGAAGCTCTTAATACTTGAATCGTTACAGCGACAATCCTCTTTCAGACGAATCCTGTAATCACCATTGCGTATAAAAGTAAACCCATTTCAATTTCAGGCGACATCAAGTCAGTAAGAAGAAATTCGTTCAGCAACGAAGCCAAATCCACTGTCACCCGCTGTCACCTCCCCATCTGACTTAGATTCTCTTGTTTTTGTTACTATAACTGCTCCTGCTTCTCTTGTGTGCCGCACAGGTGTAATTAAAGGCAGTAATTCCTTCCTCTCTTCAAGCAGCAAGCTCCTACCCAGCGCCACCTGTCAGCACTTTAAGAGTCGCCCGCAGCCTCTTAAGCCCAAAATAATAATTAAAAATTTACATTCTAGAACGCTCACCTGCTATCAACCGCAATTTGAACGAAATGCTTCGCGTAGTGCACTGTTGTTATCTTTGCGAAAGGATATTAAATTCGCCCTCTGCCTTTGTGTGGCATGGTAATGACATGAGTATATATTGCCTCAAAGAAGCACGAATATGAGCTTTGGGATAGTGTGAAAAATTCCGTCAAATAGGACTAGGGCGATATGTTCTAAGCTCGGCGACGTTCACTTCTACCTGCACTTAAAGAAAACTTCTCAGGATCAGCCTTGTCAATTTGTGTGTAGGATCCAGGTAGGTTTTGCTGAGTCACGATATTTAACATGCACGTAAGCTACAATCAATTTCCTTCTTTCCTCGGTGTCATTAACGTTCATGTTCCCCCTGAAATTTTCTATTTAGCGCCGTCTTGTAGAGAATTTGTGATAGGGATGGGACTAGTTATTATTTTTACTTGACATTTCCGTGCCGTAACGTGTTCAAACCTCCTGTGCTCCGATAATGGGTTGGAAAGGCGATGCCAGGACGAGTTGTGTTCTAGGTGTTCGAACCGGAGCGCTTCGACCTCGTTTTCTTAAACCCTCTTGAAATTTTCCCATTTTGCTTCGTTGATTTGATTAGCGAAAACGTTTTTCGAGATTTGCACAGCTTTTGGATGAGTTACCCTCGTGCTGTTGATTGATTGGCGCCCTAACTTGATGTTCTTAGTGAGTCGGCGATCCAAGTACTGGAGGTGGATAATGCTGGTGAGGTCGGAGTGTACCTTGCAACTTCCAACAAACGAGTTTTCCGACTTTTCCAAATTAGCTCCTACTCGAAAGGAATGATGTGGAGGCACCAAGAGGGTAATAATCAAAACTTTTGTAGAGGGAATAATTTCTACTTCTGGGAAAAAATTGATTGCATCCCAATTCCCTTTGAAATTTGTAATGCCAGTCCAATAACTCTTGCTTTGATTCTCTTAAACTTTGAATACAACAGCATTTTCTAACTTAATGATAACGAATTCGTTACAACTCGAAGTTGAAATTTTGCGTTCTGTTGAGACGTGTTCAAGAAACTAGTTACGTTTTCGGTTTACTGTCAAAATCAGGCATGCGAACCATGCGGCCCGCTAATACATACATAGGTTCCGAGACTTGGAAAAATGGAATATGTAATAAAGCGAAAGAATTGAAATGAAATTATCGAAAACTTCACGGGATTACGATGATCAAAACGACATAAATGGCGAATGAATGCATTGAAAGCAACGTCCAGTTTTCTTAGACTTGCAGCATCAGTTACACTAAAGAGAGCATTCCAATAATTAATTATAGGCAAGATGGTGGTTGCAACTAAATGCTTTCGATCCCCACTTAAAAAAGTTTTCTTAACATCCCATACACTTTCACGGCAATCACTTTTACGTAATCAGACCAGACTTCAAAATATATGGTGATACCTTCGAGAGTTGTGTCGATTTCATTCTTAAAGATTACGATAGATTGCGACTTAGTGGTATTTAGTTAAAGACCATTTTTGCCTTCCCATTGCCTAAATCAGAGTTCATTTCTGCGGATATAAACAATTATACATCTACCCCATATTTCACTATCTGGCTTTTAAACCTATTTCTGTAATGTTTATGAACACAGATTCTTGAAGGTCCACAGATACGACACCCAAGACCCCTCTTGATCGCGGTCAGTATTACACCTTACTTCTTTAGATAACGTGCAACAACACAGCAAGCGTATTGTGCCCCTTTCGGAAACCATATCGACACGGAGATAAGGAGTTATAGAAAGTAAAATTATTTAGAAGACTTACGGGGCGGGGACTGAGGTAAGTTGAAGTTTGGCACGTTGTTCAAAGTGAAAAACTGAGATAGTTCACCGGGTGAAAAATCGCAACAAACAAGTTCGCTTCAAGCTATTCTTTCTTAGATGCAGGATATTATAGCTTTGAGCAAACGTTTGTAGTGTACGAGTATATTCAAGATACAAAAAAAATAAACTATATCGCTTTATAGCGATTTACATACAAATTAAAGTGGGAATGTCCCCCATCACTGCAGAAAATTTCATTGGAAAAGTCTCCGTCAATTTCTTGGTATTCTTAAACCCATCTGACTGTTGTGGGACACATAAGCTTTTATATGGCATTTGGAGAAGTACAGGTTTTGCGTCTGATGTTGAATTAATAGATTTGGATCTTCCCACAAACTTTCACCAACCAAAGCAATGATTTTTTGTGAACGGGCTGTACAAGCATGCACTGACGTATAAATGTTTTGAACAAAATCAGTTTGGTCAGATTTTCGAATTCCATACTCATTTGTACAGTTTTGAATACCGAAGAGAACGCCCCAAAATTTCAATTAAAAGAATTTCTTTTTACCACCCATTGGTGCCTAAACTGTCGTCTTTTATGCTAATATGAAATTTTGTACGGAGTTATAATGGAGATAGCATAGAACATAAGTTGTTGAGGAGAGTGTTCAAGTGGCTTTTCGATTATAGCAAAACAAGCAGATCAATACCCGCACGATGCTTGTTTTGAGCAAGTTTACAACAAAATTACTACGATTTTGCTGAAGAAGAACAAATTTTGTTAAAACAGCAAAAGTTGCGGCTCTCTTTCTAAAATATCAATAAATTTTTGTTTAAGGAGCTTAATGAAGGAGGTAAATTGGATGATCGATTGTTTTTCATTCCAGATACGAATATTGCAGTTGGTATTATCAGACGTATTTTGCTTACGCCTTAATTGAGCTCCGGTGGCTAAACGGATATCGCGACAGTTCGTGACTCATGAGTCTCGGATATGGATTCTATATTCTGCCGATAACAGACCGGAAATACTGCTTTCTTAAATTTTTTTATATCTTGCTATAATTCAAAAACAAAGGATGAAAGATATGTCTAGAACAACTTTCCTTTTAAGTAACACAGCTGTATTAGATGGAAGGAGATGCATAGACAAGTAAACCAATACTTTTACCAGTATTCAGTCCGTTTTAAGGCTGAACACAAATTTCTATGGAAGTCATTTACTTATGAAAAATAGGCAATGGAATTACGTGAAATCACCTCCTCACCTAGTCTCTGGATTTTTTAGTTTCTTGTTTTTCACCCTTTATGGTTTCCTAGAGAGAATCCAGCATACAGGAATTCCTGTCAGACCCTATGTAATTTATTAAGGGGATTTAAGAAATTCAGTGATTTAACTCGCTCTATATTAAATTGCTGGCCCTAATCTAAATTCCTTGAATTCTAACTTGATTTGTCAATAAATGACGTGGGAAATTCCTGGAATTGTACGAAGTGTGGTTTTTACTAATTTGTAACTTTCCACTCGTCCAAAACTGCCGGTTCAAGTCTTTTAGGAGAAATTCCAACGCACTTGAAAATGAAATTACTGCCCTTGGAATAAAAAAGAAAAAAATGCAGCCGAACTTAGGCATATTAAGAAAACTGAACGTCCCATGCAATCTGAAACGGATAGATTGAATCACAAATCATTTCATTTGAATGGTATCCATTTTCATTCCTTTTCTACTTTAAAGCATTTCTAGTCGTGCCTTTAGGGCTGTTGGTTTTTTTATTTTAATATATACACTAGACAGAAAAAGTCTGCGTACACCAAGTTATCTGAGACTACATTTCAGATAAATTCACGCTAGTTGTTTGCTCTGTAATGAGATTTATTGTCCATGCATTTTTTGTACATCTGGGGAAGTGCTAACAAAATATATTTCGAGCAAATGAAAAATGTAGCCTTAGGCTGATTAATTGATAGCCTAACAAAATTTTAGAGTGATAGGTTGCTTCCTTTTCGAATTATGTCGAATAACCTAAAAATTCAATATGGCGGCCAAACCAAGGAGTGGGGGCACGTAGCCTATTTTCATTTTTCCGATTTGGAGTCTCATAAAACACATCTGTACAAAATTTCAAAGTGATAAGTTGCTTCCCCTTCGAATTAAGTCCAATAATCCAAAAATGCAATATGGCGACCCGATCAAGGAGTGGGGAATGTGAGCTATTTTTATTTATTGGTTAAGCGTCTAATAAAGCTCCTTACTAAATTTGAGAGCCATGCGTTGTTCCCTATTTGAATTATGCCCAATAATCCAAAACTTCAATATGGCGGCCTATTGAAGGAGTGGGGGGATTCGCCCCATTGGCAATATTATGGGAAGACGACATTCATCTTTGCAATGGGCGGTGAAAAGTTTTGAAAAGACGGGTATTAACACCTCAAAACCGCATTCTGGTCGTTCCTCAACGTCGACCCCAAGAGAAAAGCGTATTATTGTATATGCAGTGAAAAAAGATCCTCGAACAACACTAAAAGCATCAAACTCAAATTTATTAAGAAAAATTTGTGCCGATACTAATTGAAAAATACTGAAAAAGCCAGGATTCACAGGCATATCGCACGCAAGAAGAACTTTATTTCAAGAATCAGTAACAGATTTCAGTTTGTGTTGAACTGAAACACAATCCAGGCAATTTGAATGTTTTGCTTTCGTTAATTAGGGTATCGGCAGGCATATTTTCGCTAGGTATGTTGGGGACTGAAATATGTCCTTCGTCCTGTAGCTCCTTGCAGAAGTGGTACCAAATGTCCACGTGTTGAGCGTTTTTCTTAGAAAATTGAATTGCGCTTTGATTATCGCAGTGAATTACAGTCGTATCCAG
Source organism: Dasypogon diadema (assembly GCA_006980735.1). Lineage (NCBI taxonomy): Eukaryota > Metazoa > Arthropoda > Insecta > Diptera > Asilidae > Dasypogon > Dasypogon diadema. Next base: position 17,424 of record QYTT01076129.1, read on the forward strand.
AACAGGATTTGCGGTCCTCGACATCATTTCCACAATTAGCACCTACATAACGCCTAGGAATTTTATTGAGTTTGCGATACTTTATACTATAGTTAATGGGCTTGGCATTTTTCATTCCACATTGTATTTCTTTTGGTCAATTTCAGTTGTTGCTTTTGCTGAGTCTCTTGATACTGCTGTCCCAAGAATGTTGCTTGCCTCCGCTAAGTCCTTCATTTCGAACTGATCTATTGATTCCTTCTTAGTTTTCTTTAACAATGTCATGCTGTTAGACGCCAACAGCATTTCATCGACATAAACTAGGATTATGATGATCTTCCCATAAAGGTTTTTAAATGCGTATATGACTTTATATGCCACTGCTTTGCTGCTTGTTTGAGACCGTACAGGGGTTTCATGAACATATACACTTTCTCGCGATTTGATTTACTCAAAGAACACTGAGGTTGTTCCATGTAAATTTCGTCTTCTAAGTCACCCTGAAATGAACGTCATATAGCTGATGTCTATTTTATGCAAGTACAATTCGTGTTCTGCCAAAACCTTCTAAACTACAAGCCATGAACTGGCCTTGGGCAAGAATACTCTTTTTTATGAACGCTTTAAGATAGTAGAAAGTGGTCCTATAAATTCAACGGACCACTTCCTGATATCTTAAAGCGTTCATAAAAAATGAGTTCAATATTCTTGCTCAAGGCCAGTTCATGGCTTGTAGTTTAGAAGGTTTTGGTTCTGCGCATAGTGCGAATAGTGTTGGTATGCACCAACATCATGTCATCGTAGTCTATTCCATTTCCTCGCTTACAGCCGCGGCAACTAATCTGGCCTTGTATTTGACGTCTGAGTTATCATGACTTCGTTTAATCGTTTAATGCAAAATACCCATCTGTTACTCAATAGTTTCTTTCCTTTTGGTCGGTCTACGTTTTATTCTTCGCTAGAAAATTTAGCTTCTTTGGCCTGCCTGTTCTACCGTTTCTAAGAATTTTTGGTCTCCCTCTCCGCTGTTTCAATTTTGGACTTTGATCGCATATTTGATACTCGTTTTCACTAATTGGCTGCAACTCTTCATCAGGAGATGCTTCAAAGTCGGGCTCATTACTGTAAGTTGACATATTACTTGCGTCTTCACTATCTTGTCTGTTCTCATTGTAACTTGGAACTTTGGACAGCTCGATCCACTACACTGTCTTCAGGTTCAATTTTGGCGGTATCATTCAAGTGGCTTTTTTTATATTGCTGTCGTGGGTCCTTTCACGGTTAGCAACCGAATCTGTATTGCTAGGAGATAATTCATGGAATAGGTAGTCATTTGGGTCGGTTTTTTCGAAGAATGTTACGTTCCTCCTTCTTACGATAGATTTACTGCCATCACACAACCTGTAGGCTGTGGATTTTTGACAATACCCTACAAAAATGCATTCCGTCCCTCTATCATCTAGCTTTGACCTATTAGGACCGCTTTCTAGTGCAATAACTTTACTCCCAAAAGTCTTGAAGAAACTTATGTTCGGCTTCCTACAAGACCGAAGACCATATCTCAAACGGTGTTCTGGCTTCAATAGCCCTTGATGGGCACCGGTTGCGAATGAAAACTGCGGTGTTAATTGCTTCTGCCCAAAGGCTTTTGGGTAGGTTTGCGTCTATTAACATGCACCGTGCCATTTCAAGCAGGATTCTTCGGAATGCTTTAAAAACTTCGCTAGAGCACGGACGGAATTTGCCGTCGATGAATGTGGTGAAATATCTGGCACCACTAAGAGACTCGTTATTCAGAGGACCACAATTGTCGGAGTAAACTGCTTCTAGGAGATCACTACCTTTCTTTTCTGAGTTTTGGTAAGGGGTTTGACTTATCTTGCCTTTTTCGCGTATTGCACACTTCACTATTGACGCTTTAATTTCTTTGTTAACGCCTTTTGCAAGATTCTTATTCTTTTAGGCGAATTTGGGCTTATGTACTTCGTCAGCCCAAATTTTCTTAAAGCATTCATAAAAAAGAGTTCAATGTTCTTGGTCTTCTTCTTGTGCATGGCTTGTATTTTCGAACCGATTGGACTTGTATTCAGTTGGATTACTTTATTGGTGTTTCTTTGGGTGTGTTTCTTCCCTTTGTTTCTACGGTTGCGGTTCTTTTCGTTAGACAATAGTGCACTCTATAGACTTATTTCTTCTCTTTCACATGTCGTTTTCTTTCTTCGGATTTCTTCTTCCACTAGCTTGATTTTTAAAATATCTAGATTACGCAAAAATATCTAGATTTCTGGTCTGAGTCGATATGCAAAAATTTTCGTACTCATCTGGCAAAGTATTAAGGAACATGGTGGAAAGCAGCTCATTTGGAAAAATGACGCCCATTTCCTCCATTCGATCAACGTTATCTTGAAAATGGTCTTGCATTGTCTGATCACATTTCTTTTTCATGATGAACAATTATTTATACAGGAGACTTTGCTTGTGGGTTCCTTCGAGGAATGAATTTTTTGCAATATTTCCAGTGTCTGGAATGAATTTAACTACACTGTGAAAATAAAATTTCCAATAAAGTTTTGATCATGCTAATATTCCAACAAATTGTTATATTAAAATATAACCTTTCTACAATTTACCGAAGATGTTTCATACACCTTCACATTACTCTGAAATTAGCTCAGTAGAGCTTAATTGCACAAACGTGAAATATGAAGCGAAGGAAATCTAAAGAATTACTGAAATTAGAATAGAAAAATATTCACTGCTGATTTATTTTAGTATGCTTTCTTATACAATTTCTTACAATTCGTTCCAAACATACTTCGACAGAGCAATATGTAAAAACATGCCAATTTTGAGAGACTTCAAAATACAAGAACTAAAATTTACATCAAACAATGTCTATAATACATTAAGTCTTCTAATTGAAGTAGTGTACTACTTTCAATATATTTTAATTCAATAATCTGAACTTTCGTTTTCCTACTTTCCAGATGGTGACGAGAACAAAAAAGATATTCGTTGGCGGCTTGTCGGCGCCGACAACGCTGGAGGACGTTAAAAGTTATTTTGAACAGTTCGGACCCGTAAGTGAATTTTTCAATTTTTTTATATTTTACAAACATAAGTAATTATGAAGTTCCTAAAAGAACTTGAACTTATATACTTTTACGAATTCCAAATAGGAGCACTTAGTTTTTATTATAGGTAGCCTAGATTAATTTAAGCAATCGCTTATGCCATTTTATAGAAATATTTCATGATTTTCGCTGAAACGGTGCCAGTATATATTACTTGAGCACTTGTAATTACATTACTCGAAATTTGTTTTTACCTACCCCTTATAAAGTTATTTTTTTCTAGAACCTTCTCGAGTAGACATCTTAAATTTTAGCCAACTAAGTTGGTTAAGATTGATTTTCTGAAAGACTGATTAGAATCCAGAAATATAAATTTCAAATTATGGTAAATTTCTGAAGCATTTATTTTAACATTTCTTAGAATCTTTAAAATAAATGCTTTAAAAATTTACCATCATTTGAAATTATATTGCCATCTTTTCAGCATATACACCATTGAACAATTTATAGACCTTTGAAACTACAAGCCATGAACTGACCTTGAGCATTAACATATGAACTGTTTTTTTATGAGCGTTTCAAGATAGCAGTACATGAGCTGACGAAGTATATAAGCCCAATTTCGCCTATCTTAAAGCATTCCTAAAAAAGAGTTCAATGTTTTCGCTCTTGTTCTTGTGCTTGGTTTGTAGTTTCGAAGGTTTTGGTGCAGCACAACTATCCACATTAGTGGTTGCAACTTTGCCATCTGATATTTCACTTTCTAACCGGAATCCCATGCTTATTAGGACTAAAAATAAAGAAGGAAAATTATAAGCAGACCACATATTCAGTGAGTGCGGGTGGTTAGGGACGCCTTTTATTACGTAAGTTCCTATGGTACCAGCTGTACAATCTAATAATGAGTTTATAATATACAAGAAGAGGGTATCTTGTCTCGGATCCTAAGCTATGTACGTGCTTAATAGCAAATGTTGCATACTGAAACATTTTTATGAGGCACGGGAGGAAAATATGAAAAATTGCTGGCAGCCGAAAGAGGAAGATATGACATCCTTCGTTGAGAAAAGATAACAGCATATGTCTCCTCCTTGCCTTTCAACGGTTTCTGCCTTCGATTCGCTCAAGTTGGCCCACCCACAAGAGTAAAAAATTTTAACGTTTAACTATGTACGTAGAAGATACATTTATCACCGTGAAGTAAGTATAAAATTGCTTTGGATTTCGATTGAAAAAATTCTTAGCAAGTCATTTGGAATGAAAGATTTATAATTCAGTGATTCACTTACATCCACAATTCATTTCAAAATTTTCACAGGCTTTGCACTGTTTGTACAAGGGAACTGATGATAATCTTTATTATGTATCTTTAAGAAGAAAGTTTGTCAACCATGAAGAATTCCCAGCACTGATGAAATGAATATTCCATATTCCGTATTCCATACCCAACACACCTTATCAAGTCAGTGTGTGTGCATTGAAAAGTTTATCTGCGAATACATCTTATTCCTTTAGTCTCCTCTAAATACCCAACAATTAATACAATACACAACAGTTGAAATATTTCCACAAAAAATTACCATTCCTACAAACGGTCAGAGAAATATCAAATTAAAATCACCAATTTCAGTACTTCTTAAAATTTGTAAGTAGTCCTTTTTTCTTAATGTTTTGTACTGGATTTTTCCACATTGTAATTCATAAAGACGATTTGGCAGTATAAACATTTTTTCACATCATCTATAGGTAAATAGCCCATTTTTGTATAACTGCCCGAATAGGCTTCAAAAATCCTTTGGACTTAACCCTAACTAGGTGCTTTCAGGAATGTCCACTGTACAATGGACAGGACTATGATGGTCAGCCAACACCGAAGCAACCCTAAAATTTTTAAATGCGGTTACTCATAACATAACGGTAGCAGAGTTGATTGAGGGCTGCTGACTTGTTGTTCTGAAAGCACACAATCGAATCAAGCAGAGGGTTCCAGTGATTTCTGCTGACAAAGATTGCATTCGTCAAAGCACTGAGTTCTTGAACACTTTACAGTAATAATTGTAGATTACTTTGTAACATTTTTGAGGTTAAAAGTCACTCCCAAATTTTTTCCTCAGAGACTTCCTGCTACTTAAAATATACTCTATGTATTGCTTCCTGAGCTTGGTCGGTATCATAAAAAAATGCTAATGGATTATTAATCTGCCAACTTAAGATTAGGATTCAATTTTAGTCCACCATAAAATAGAATGTAAAAAACTTGATAATATAAAAGAAAAACTACATGAGATGCGGGTCTAGGTTGCCACAGTTACAGATTAGATTAGACTGAACGGATCAGTCGTTTTTGCGTGATTGAGTAACAAACATCCCAACATCCAAACATGTGAACTTTCGTATTTATAATATTAATAGGATAAGAAAGTGACGAGGTATTCAGTGAAACTAGTGTCCAAAAATATATATGCCCCAGTGCAATTTTTTTATACCTATACTAAGGCCTACTAGCTCCTGCTCTCTGACAGCTTCGAGCATGTAGGTATGGAGTGGAACTCAGGCAAAATTTCCGTGGCCAAATTTAAAGTGGTGTGAGTCTACACAAATACTTTGAAAAACGTGCAAAGTAGTAGTAAAGTATTTTGGCATGGGTAGGCGCAATAATTTTTAGTCCAAACTCTTAGCTGTCTTCAAAAATTATTTATTTTTTAATGCAAGTCGAACATTTTCAAGGAAGCCTCCCTCCTCCTTTTTCAACCGGGCTTGGGACCGGCTTTGGCGGAGTTGCAGCGATGGCGGACAATTTATGTATTTCCGAAAGGTTAAATTTTATTGCCCCCGCAAGGCACAGCTGTTTTGTGCCGGCTTTGAACATTCCTACAAACAAAATTATGTCAAATTATCTTGTGTTAAAATATTAAAATTTTGCTAATTAGAAATAATCCTGAAAGAAAATTATATTTTTTTGCATGAAATCTATAAAAAGAAAGCAATTTTATTTCATATCACCCACGTATGAAATGATATTCCGGGCTTTGCACGTTGCATTCTATTTTCGCACATTTTCACTACACACTTCATCACTGTTATAGTTTTTAGAATTATTTATTTAAAATCTGAAATTAGTTCACTATTTTTCGCGGAATTAACGATTTTAAAACACCGCGTTAGTTATTAAAC
>QYTT01076130.1:0-17664 GCA_006980735.1 Dasypogon diadema
TTCTATGCATGAGGGAGCCGTTACCAGGCCCAGACTGTGCTAGTACTGCAAAAGATTCTGGAGGAACTCGTTTTTACAGTTGCCAGGAACGTGCTTACGATTCACTTTATTAGATTGTCCATAATTAAATTTATCTCCTGGATGAAGTCCATGCTGGAGCTGCGGTAGGTGCAGCTACAGTTCCTATGCGCGTACAGCACGAGTTCATCGGCCATATCGTCGCCGTCTGGGTAAAGTTACTGATCTATCTTGACCACACCTCTGGAATGGCCTGCCGGGCATTATCGCTCGAATTGGATTCGTCGAGTTTAGAAAAATTTTAATAGGTTGAACTCTTTTTGAATTTATTGGTGAATAGCGAGAAATTCCAGCATTATTTCCGGTACCGTGGAAAATTTTCCATGTTTATTTTTTTGTTATGAACTTAAGATGGAAATGAGTGTCCACATCTTCTTCTCAGGTGACGCTCATCAAACCTTTCTTTCCTGTTATCAATTTAAAACGTTTCGAGAAATTTGCTCGTTTGAAAAGATGCCCATAGATAGCAGTAATTGAAAGACCCCAGATCCTCTTAAGGATATCGAATATTAAGCCTTTACTCGAACGATATAGGCAATATAGGCACGTGATATAATGCAGCCAGGGGCGTCACGTCGATAATTGGTGGGGGCAATTTTTATTACGAAAATTTTTGGTTGAAATCATGAGAATACTGCACCGTGCATTTCATGCCTTTAAAATTTACAGCACAAATTATAGATCTACCTCGAATATTTGCCTGAAGGCAATACAGGGTTTCCTGAGCTTCATAGAAACACGATTTCTGTCAAAGGCTTTCACCGTACTCTTTTATTAATCTTTAGGATAGTTTTACGTAGACCAGATCAGAATTTTAAAGTAAGAACTGTACTCAGAGTTTCTTAAAATATCGCTAGAAGAATGGGAAATCAAACGAGTGCTTAAATCACCTGACGTCTGCCCATAGATTAATGCACTCAACTTCTTTTGGACGGAAAACCAACAAACGCACCTGTTTGCTCAGCAAACCATCGTTTCTTGTGCGTCGAAGTGGTTAAACCTGAACTCGGAAAGATGTTAATCCTCTTAACGCAAGAAAACCGCAATTGGAAAGCACATTCCTCGGCACATCGTGAATATCAACGATAAATTACTGTCAAACATAAGCCCATGAGGCATTTCCACAACGTTGACAACAACCACGTCGGTCGGTCGGCCGGCCTTTTAGCACGTTCCGAATTTTATAGCGACACACAATAACAACGAACCCATCCGTTCGGCTCTTTTGGATTTGAGACCAACCAAAAGATGCGCCCCGTTGGCCTTTTTTCTTGCTCAAGTGTAAAGACATACAAATATTGGGCGCTGGCTCAACTCGACGGTGCACGAGGTGTGTCCGTCCAAGTCAATTACCGCTGATTTCTTTTCAGCCAGTTCCTCGGCCGCTCGTTGGTTTGTTTGTTTTTCGCATTTTTCGAGTACTGAAGTTCTGCAATACAAGATTCAGTGGGTTCACTGAAAATTGGATTCGATTTGTGGTCGGGATTGTGGTTTGTTTTAACTTCCTCTTCCTGTTGGACTTTAATTTGAATCCACAGCGGTTTACCGTTGAAGATGCAACTGCAACAGTCTCGAAAGTATCCACGGTTCAACGACCATTTCCCAAAAGGCTCCTAACGAGGTGCATTACGAACACAGTCATGCCTCTGGTGAGCGTTAAATAACTTGAGAAAGTTTTGCTGCTTTACTGTTTTGTTCGTTTTAGTTGTTAGCAACAAATTATCCGAATTTGTCAAAGTTACGACATTCACCACTAAAAACGTTTCTGCAGAATAAATCATCTCAATTGACTGACAAGCGCTAAATGAAATGGGAAACTGGTGATTGATGGTTTTCAAGGTTGGTTCCAATTCTCCCCAGACATTTACTTTTTTAATTTGGTTGTCATTTGATGTCAAATTCACCTACCATAAATTCCCATAATCGCTTAATTTGTGGAAGGATTTTTATGAAGCGATAGTGAGAGGTGTCCGTTAAAGGCCCTTAGATCGTTGCACCCTTTTTTGCTGATCTTTCAAATGCGAATTTATGGCCACCGTTAATTGATTTTCTGTTCCGGATCCTAAATTGGGAAGGTTGTCGCTGCCACAATATGTTAAAGCCGCGAGTTTTTTCAGAACTACAAATCTTACAATGAGTAAGTACGGCATAGTATTTTTGTTGTGTATTCGCGAAAACCTATGAAGCTTTTCATGGCAACTATTCCTGAAGTTGGAAGAATCTCATGCACACTTACTCTCAACAGTTCTAATTGTCTAATAAGCCATCAACTTGCAGCGAAGTAACCTTGGTGACATTGTGTTTCCTCTGCCACATTAAAATCAGCTCGCACTCCCCTACCGAGAAGACATCACTTGGCATTGTAATTAAGAACTAAAAAATGTGTCATGCAGAAGAGAAAACTCAGCGGAACGGAGGGAAACACTCGTTAGTTTGTAAACAAGTCGAACCCGAACCATAGTCGATTATCAAGGCAAGAATCTTCAGGTGACCTTGTTGACTTGGCTTTTTGTCGCTCGGAATAGCAACGCGATCATGAAGATCACCTCTAACATGTGGTGAGACGAGAAAAGCCTACGCTTAATTCAAGTATCTCTAACGGTCCCAGTTCGGGTAAAGATCGTCGGAATAAGAAAGAATGTCACCGGGAAGGAAGCCAGCGCTAACTGCCGTATACGATCTCAGATTCACAGCACTTTTCTTCGGTTTCAATGATCGAAACGACGCTGCGTGATACATCGCTGTCGTTACATAACCAAACGCTCGTGCATGCAGCTAAAAGACTCATTTTGAGTCACAATGGATATTGTTAACTAGGTGTTTAGAGAGATACGATCACGACAGAATAAGAATGAGCCACAGCTCTCGCGATCATTGCAAAGTGTGTCACAGGTGATCAGCACCTGTGTGACAGCAAGGCCCCAGAATTCACAGCGCTAAGTCCTACAGATCGCTTGGCGGCAAAAAATTCCGGATCGAAATAATTGCTGCCAATTACAGCGAGTTGCAGCGTAATCGACAATGGAGGGAAATTGAAATGAAAGACGCGTCCACTTCTAAGTGGATCGCAATCCGTCGCTTACACTACTCCGAAGATTCCGACCACTTAAATATCTTCACATGGAGTTATGTAGAAGCGAAAACCTGTCGGGCAAGTTCGAGGTTGAAAATTGTTTTTACATGCCGCAGAATATCGCTTAGTTAGCGGTTAGCGTGTAGCGAAAATAAGCGAAGGTAACGATGGGTGAAAAACTGGAGAATGCCAAAGATCATCATTTGTATGCAAATTGGGAGGCGATAGGCACTCAGCTGCGAATTCTAATTGATCTTGCTGAACGATAAAAGCACTGAAACGAGGAAAATGAAAGCAGCAAGCATTTTACCAGCAATTAACCGATGATATAAGACGCGTGACATCGATCTTTTGTTTACATGAGCAGTTCTCCATGTTTATGCTGAGTGATGACTGGCGAGGATCGGAATGTGAGTTCCAGTTGTAAAATCTGATCAAGAAGTGGTCATGAAGAAGGAGTGTAGACGTTGCTTTGATAGATACTTAAACAAACGTATCGCCAGCTTTTGTATGGAACAGACAGCGCTTAACCTACTTCGACAATGTGTCGATCACGCACGACCTCTTGTTTGATCAATCAATGCCCACAGGGTGAAATCTCTCAATGCAATCAACTCCAGGGAACAAGTCGAGCAAGCTGCTGAAGTTTGCTGAGATATCTTGACGCTGATTCTATTTTTAAGTGTTTTTTTCCACACGTCTAGATCATAGTCTGAGCCTGATCCACTTCATTTCAGAAAGATGTTAATGAAGTGCGATGACTCTAGCCATACAGTGACCGGGCACAACAAATGTTGCACTCAACGTCGCCAACGACGCTTGTGCCGTAACTGTATGCAACTGCGATGGCAGCTTTAAATGAGGCTTTTGACTCGTTCTGCCTGGTATGGAGTTGGGGATTGCAATTAAATTAAATTTATTTGATAGACGCTTCGACTCTAATGGAAATGGGAATGGAGAAAGCTCTACCTATTTAGGGTTGCACAAGATGTGATTTACGGACGCCGCCTAGCTACCAAACACGCTTAACTGTTCGGTTCCATTAGAGTCTTTCGGAAAGTAGTTAATCGCTACATCTTCGAATTTCCTTATATCGTTAGTACGTCTAATATAATTTATTAACTTGAACACATTTGGGATATCGCGCGGTATTTCGGGATCGGGTGTCGAATAGCACCTGCTCCCATTGAAATCCTTCCTCTCTCAATTGTTTGAGCTCCCATCTTTGATTGGATTTTTGATAATACAAATTTTAAATTACTTGCAGATGTTGAAAGACCAGAAAAAGTCAGAGATGTGACATCAGTGCGATGTTAGGCGACTAATTGGATAAATTTACGAGTGAAAATCATCAACTCATCAACTAGCTATTCCAATCATTGGTGCTCTAAAGGGATATCTCGTAAAAACGCTTCCCCATTGTCAGAAGTTCGTCTGCCTGTGATCTTTCCTACCAAGATAAAGTAAGTCATTTTTTGAAGTATCTTACATCGTGAAAAAGTAGGCTTTAGTAGTTTCCCATCATTCAAAGGATTCAATACAGAAATTAAATTATTTATAACTAGTATAGCCCTCCGTCAAACATGACAGGAAAAAATAACTGCTTAAGAACTAACTATGGAAAGGGTGAACCCATTAACCGCAAATCTCTGAGGATATACTAGAGTTGCGTTTAGTCTTATAATTTTTTGATGGTATTATCCAACAGAAAACACGCTAATTTTCTATTTTTCTTGAAACTAACTAACTAACAATTACCTGTCCCGCATGCTGGTGTGGGAGTCTAATCTGTGTACACTTTTTGCTGGGATGGGAAGGATTAAAAGGGAAACTATTTATTTAAAAAACAAATAACAACAATTACAACATTTTTGTTAATTTTTTTCAAGCAGAATTGACTTTGCAATTGCACCAGAATCCTAGATCAGTCGGCCCTCATAGTTTGTAAATTTTCTCTTTAAGCCCAGTATGCAGTTCGAGCGAAAATTTCGGTATCCTCCTGGGCATATAAGCCGTCATGGAAAAAAATAGTTAAGAGTGGAGACTGGAGAGTAATTCAATGACAACCCGTTACCAATTTAAATTAATATTCATAAAGTTCAAAATGGAAATTGGTGATGAAATTATGGACGAAATTTTTGTGGAAGCTTCTTACGTACTGCATGATTTAGTTAAAAGATCATGTAGGAAACTTCCCACAGCAAGAGTAAATCGCTATCTTGAGCGGCGGAAATCTAAGGGCAGATTTATTTCAGATGTAAATATTAATGCAGTAACATATTAAATAATAATATTGTAATAACCTGGGTGATAGTTTTCAGATATGACATCAAATGCGCAAGTTTTTCAAGAAAACTTTCACATGACTGGGCAGGACTTTGAGAATCTTTTCAAGCTGGTAGAATTTAGCTTGCTTCCAAAAAGAAACACAAGACCACACGACGAAATAACGCCAAGAGAAAAGTTAGTTGTTGTGCTAGAGTACGAATATAACAATTATATTTGTATACCATAAGAAAACCAATTTTTTAAAGGTACTTTGCATCTGGATCTTTGCAAAGACATATGGGGTCCATCTATAGAATCAGCAAACAACATTTAGGTAGAATAATCGACGACGTTTGTGATGCGATAATTAGTGCATTAAAAGAAACCATGCCCGAATTGGAACAAACATCATATGTTGGTATCGCAAATGATTTCAGTGCGCGGTGGTGGAGCAATTGACGGGAAGCACGTTTCGCTGAAAGCGCCCAAGAATTCGGGAAGTTTTAAAGTAACGAATTTATTGTAAAATTTCCATAATGTACAAATGAGTATTTTAAAGGGATACCACAGCATTGTCCTAATGGGTATTTCTGACGCTACGTAGAGATTTATTTATTTGGATATTGGTGCATATCGCAACGAAGGAGATGCTAACGTTTTTGCAGCAACAACATTTGGACAAGGCATTCTGCGAGATTCATTGCCCTTTCCGGAAAACACAGCAATCAATCAGATAAAACTGCCCTACTTTTTCATAGCAGATGATGCCTTCCCGCTATGAAAGAGAATTATAAAGCCATACGCAGGCAGAAAATCACAGCAGCCATCTTCAACCTAGAGTGCTAACTAAACTATTTTGGCGTGAGCAGCGTACCACTTTGCGAAATCGGAATCGAAAATTTCGGTGATACTTTTCGGTCGGATTTTTTTTTACATAGGTTTGGCTCGAACTGCATATTGGGCTTTACGGGAAAAGGTTTTACCGTTGAATTACGAGAATCCACGGGAAGCTTTTCAGAATGTGACATAGCTAGCCTATGTTCGCCTATTTCACAGAAAGATGGCAGCAGTATCTAATGATTGCTTACATTAAAAGTTCAATTTGCAAGAAAAACAACAACTGGTAACTGATCTTCGTGGCAAAGTGAAAAACATTCCCATTTGGTTAAATTTTTAATGCAACCATAACTAAATATTTTTAATCATTAACCGCTCTGCCACTTCGGCTTTTATCAAAATGGCGGAATAAAATATAAACGGAACATACACACCTTTGTGTCACGTGCAATTGCCAATTGCCTGCCAGTCCGATGGAAATCGCAGTTGTAAACGTTCCATGCTCACACTTGCGTTTCCGAAGAGAACGAATGCCACACTTGGGAACGGGACTGGCTGTTTTCTTATCAGAAATTCAATGGGAATTTCTTTCCCAGCGGGTTAAGTAGGAAAGTCCATGCGTGACGAAAGAGGAAGTTCGTTACACAGAAGCTAAGAGAACCGGCTCGCGTACTTTCCGTTCCGCGAAAGCTCTTCCTCTCTCTCGGCGATTACAAGGAAAGTGGGTTTGGCTCTGGCTTCTCGCGACTCGCGAGCTTGTAAAGTCAGTGACGTTTCGGTCGTGGATAATCTTGGTCCGGTGTGGGAACAAAGCGCGCTCGCAACAAACACACGCACAAATTAATTTCATTGAAGTGTTTTTTCTGCCATCGGTTGAGTGCTGAAATGCAAAAAACTCGCCCCGAAAAGGTCTAATCAATATCGAGCTGCGGAGGTGATAGTTTCGCACGGCGCTGCTAATTGAAACAAACTCGGGAGGGAGCCGCTCTGGCAGCGCTAGCCGCGAGGTCGCGTATTCATGCTGCACTCGCTGCCGTCCGCCGCCCCCGCACCGCGCGGACTTGTTTCTGTTTCCGAAGTGTTTTGACTGATGAGTGTGTAAACAAAATCAGCGAAAAAGTCGTGCTTTTGTGTTTCCCTGCATCCGGAGTGGGTTTTGTGTTTTCCCCGATTTTATCTGCCCGTTCGAGAAGTACTGCCGCTGCTGGAAAACTTTCAATTCGAGCAGCATCTGCCGTGGATGGATTTCGCCGTCGTCGCGCCAGTGATTTGTGTGTCACCTCTGGGCCGGCGGAGTGAAGTTCGGTTTTCGGTGAAGTCGGTGCAGCGGTGCCAGCGATGTCGCCAGTCCTTTGCCCTTAGTCCCTTTGTCAGTTTTCGCCAGATTAGAGTCCAATCAGCGACCCATCAATGTGCCAATTAGACCCGATCGCTCGGTCCTGCTCGGGCATCCGTGGAGTGCATCTAGAGCCGCGAGAGAAAACGCGTGTACAAGATTTCCTCGGCTCGTGTTCGTGTGTGTGAGTGCTTCGAAGATAAATTCTCGAGTGTCGCGGATTTTTGCATCGTTTCTTGAAAAATCGTCCTTGGGTCGTCGATCGTCTGCAAAACACAGGAAAATGCCCCTTCGACCGGACCACAGGAGGCGGTTTTGAACGGCATTCATTCAGTTTCCTCGCCTAAAAGTAAGTTTTCCCGACTCCCTCGGGCCCCACCAGAATTGATTTATGGCCGCGTAGAGATCTTAAGCTGTGACCAGAATGCCTCGCGAGTTCACTGAATGGAGCCAGAACTGTAGAATCGAGATTTATGTGATTTATCTAAAAATATTTTCCATAGAAAATTCTGAAGGTTGAGCCGATGCCCAAGCACCAAACAAGAAAAATTCTGGATTCGAAGAGAAGTGGAAAGCGCACTCAGCTCTTCTCAGCCTCGTCGAAAAGAGAAACTCGGGGGGAAAAGTCTGAGAGCAGTGGCTCTGCTGTGGCATTGCCAGAAAGCTTTTCGCTGCGTGTGTCGTCTTCCCCCTTGTGCACGTGTTTATGCCAAAGTTGCACCTTTAGGGATTTTTGCTTGCATCGAAAATGGGCAATCGTAGCCCACATTTCATTAAGTTGACGGCAACGTGAAAACATGCCTCCACAGTTAACAATATATCAGTCTCATAACTGCTGTTTGGAAATCCCATCTTTACAAATTTTTCTAATAGATCTGCTGATGAACGTGGATTGCGAACCGCCACTAGCAATAATAGCCTGATGGTCCTACAGTGAGCATTCTGTTTACAGTAGACTAGTAGAGGATTGAGGCAAATCTCGAAATTCTTATATTGAGCATTCCGTGGTGAAAACAAGTTATTGGCGCATAATTTACAAAGGCGTGAGTCACCACCGCAAGGATACCCACCAGTCAGTCATAATAAAATTCGTATTTCACTTAGCAAATTACTTACGCCTTAAGCAAACTCGCTCGAGATTGAGCTCTTTATAGGTGTATTGTTATTTCGGCATTTCATCCCTGAACTTAAAATTATTCTCCATTCTTTTTCCATCTGGAAACGAATGTAATACTTTCACGATTAGGTCGTGCTGTTGGAGTGAACGGAAAGTTCTATAGGACCTCCTAACCTGCTTGAATTTTGGTTGGTTCCTAAAGATGCACGAGATCCATCGTTCTCGTGTTGAAAGCTGATCTATCTTGTTCTGGTAAATCCTCAATACTTATTTCCTGTCATTTATCCAGCTCTTATGAAGAATGCCTTACTCCAGAAGATGACATAGTTTTCTTTACGGATGTGCTTAAATGATAGAAAGACCTAGGAGAATGTAAATTTGGTCTTCTAGCTTGAGATGTTTGCTATTGTATGGGGTTGTCGATGTGGGATAACCAAGTAACAAATTTCAACGAAACAATGGAGAGAAATCCCGTAGATCTTGTTTCTGTACTTCCAAGACGAAATCCAGCTAAGTTCCGCACAAAAAAAAACTATTGCCGAATAAAACAAAGAGACAAAGAAGTGTGTGCGCGGATCTTAGTGTAAAGGATATCGAAATCTGAAAGGTCTTAAATAATGGAATTATCTGCTAAGGGTATACCGGAGAATATTGTCTGCGTGAGGAAGAGGGGCATTCCTCGCAATGGACTCGACAACGACATGTTCGTTCCCTTCTATACCCAGATGACTGGAGATCTACATAAAGCGGGCGAGGATTCTTATTATACGTCGATCAAAAGTGATGCGTTTAGTATGGAGGTCGAAAAGTAGGGATGTTTGTGATCAAGTAGCATTTGCCCCTGGTCTAAGACGTGTTTATCTCCTATGTAACTGAGAGAGAGCGATGAGAATTTGGGTCATCTCCAAAAAGGGAGTCGATTTCTGAAAACCCTTGCCATCTTTACGTCATTTACCACTCAAGAGCATCTCGTATCTTGGACGATATCGTCGTATATGGCTGAATGGATCGAGTATTTGTTTCTTACATTTCTTTTCACAGGGCCTTCAATTCCCTTTCGGCTGGCAGCGCCTTTCCTCTTTTGAATCTAATTAGAATTGCAAGTAGATTCCATAGAGGCTTCCTTTCGAATCTCTTAAGCATTCGCATCTCTTCGCCAAGGACGATAGCAACGAACCTCTCTCTTAGCCAGCCCTCTGTTGATTTTCCACTCAATTTATCGATTTTACCATTTTCCTTCCGCTTTTCTGCATATTTACTCTCGTGATGGTATCGGTGTTCGCCTGCATGCACTCACTGCGGTTGATTTATAGAAAATTTTCCCTTTCAACGTCAAGGACACTCCTGCCCGAAAAGGAAAAAAATACGGGGATAAAACGACGGCACGGAACAAAACGGAGTGCAATGAGGAGTGCGTAAAACAAAGGACGAAATTTCAATTGTTAATGAGGGACAATGGGCGATATGCAAATTTCCTCGAGACAGGCAGATGTCGTACAAAACCTGGCAGCCCTGTACCGGAAAATGATTTCATCGATCCGCCGAGCGGGAGTGTGCTTCCGAAGGACTTTGTCCTCCTCGGTGACTTGTGCCGTTTTTATCCTTTCCGTCCGTTCGTTCTCTAGTCGCTTGTTAAAAAACAGTCGCGTTGTGCAGATAATAAGGTGGGGGGCTGAGTTCGGGGAAGCGCCTTCGCCTTATCGGCACGAACGTTGAAGTCAGCCATCAACTACCAACAAGTGGTGGGGACGGGGGAACCACCACCCGCTCAGATTCGTCTTATTCCTGACTGGGAGGAAATTGCCTCACACACAATTTCCTCGCTCCCCCAAGGAATTAAGGAAACAAGAGATGAGGGTTGGTATCCAGCTGGGAGTTAATTAAAGATTATCGGTGCCCGTTACCCTTCGGTCCCCCGCGTCTACGGCTCCGGGTTCCCTCAGAGCGTTTAAGTGGTGATAACATTGGTCTTTCATCACACGATTTCGAATTGGGGAACAACCTATCAATTTGCGGGGGAGGACGGATCATGGTCGACGTAGAAATGACTAGCTGACGGCAATTGCGGTGGAAATTTGGGAAAATGGGCCAAACACGAGGCATAATTGCTGTTTACTTAGTCATTTACGCTATTACGAAGTGGTTGACGTCGGTTCACGTCCTCGTGCAGTCTGTTATTTGTTTTGTGTGCCCACCCTGTACTCTGCTCGTCCTGTGACGGGTAATTTAGTTTTCGTGGGAACGCACCATGTACGAATTTCCATCAGAACTTTCACATTTGAAAGCAGACTCCAGATCTGAATGGGCTTCCTTTGGTTGAGTTTAATGCGTTCCAAGAGAATTGTGTCAGTGGTACACACTCTGGCGAGAGTTCTATTACAGGCCTGTTGTGCGGCCTTACGGGTCATAAAAGTTCAGCTCTGAAATGTGCTACAACCGTAACCGATGGCGCTTTTACTTTCTTTAGTGATGGGATCGAGCGAGACCTTTTCACTTGTCGACAATTTTACTTTACTTCACCCGGCACGACATTTGACTGAGAATTTGTTGGAAGACATTTCATTTGACGGTCAAAATTGCGACTTTTTGTAAATTAAGCAGAAATTGCACATTGTTAACAGCACAGCAGAAAAGCAGAGGAACTAGTGAGGGATTTAGAATTTCACTAGAATTTATAAAGCAGACAGTTCTTTACTTTTTCAGAAAAGGAAAATACATACCTTGTCTTGTCTGCTTAGTCCTGAAAGTTTCTATGCGTTGAAGGACCTGCTTTAACAAAGTTGTAATTGGTTCGAATAGTGAGCTACCTATATCAGAAGTCAACGCAAAGCGTTCCAAGTGCATATATACAATTATAATGTGCAATGCAAGAAAAGTCAGAGACGACGGAGCGTCAGCCTCACATAGCTTAGCTTGGCGCCCACCGTTCACACAGTTTTACCCATCCTTCAGGAAGTTTTACTCAACCTTGGAGAAGACAGACTATAGATTTTTAGACTGGACTGGCGGGAGGACATTAATAAGACTCGATTTTTCATGACGCATAAACGCATGCAAGTCCTGAGAAGTAAAAAAACATTTTAAAATTTGTAGGACTTCACAAACTTCAAATTTTATCGTCGGTAGGAGTTTTCTTTTCAACCCGATAGACTACTGGAAATAGAGTCCCCATGATAATGTACCGCTTCCCAGAGTACAGTTAATCCACCGATACTTCAACATTTTGCGTTAGTTCTACCAATCCATCTTTTGATATGCCCACCCGGTTTCTTGCTACTTTGCTTATGGGCCTTTTTTCCTAATAGTGCAGGGTGGCCTCATTGAAAGTACAAGTTTGGAAATAACTTCACTGGATTGCATGGAATTTTGTGCGATTTTTTCGTCTGAATTTTTCCATTAAAAGCGTCATCAAGGGTTCTATGACGAACAGCAGTCAACAGTCATCAGAAAGTATTTGTGCCCTCTTTAATCTTCATTCAATATAAACGGCAAATTAATCTCAACTGTCACAAATTTTACTCTAAAAGCGCAATTCATTACCCGTGCACATTTTCCATCAACTCATCCACGTTAAATGTGTCCTCAGCCTGATGAGTTTATTTAACACCCCGCGGCCCCTCACCGGCCCCATAAAAATATCACGAATTTGGCAAATTGAAAAGAGTAAGTAAATAAAACCCGCCCCCTCCCAATCTGCCATACGTGCTTACACTATCCATTCGGGCTTCTGAATTCAGGCATCATTCACGACGCGACGCATCAGTTAGCACAGTAGGTGTGAAGTGTGGCGGGATGGTGGAGTACACGGGAATCGGATAATTTTCAGGTTCACGACGATAAAGAGGTTCGTCGTGGCAATTGATGTCAGTAAATTGTACCCTATTGGGGCGAATCCCTCCAGCCGTATCCAGTCAGGCATTCATCCCCCAACCCGTAGGGGTGAAAACATTTTTGCCAATGATATCACATCAGCCGCATTTTATTGCGATTTCATGCTGTCGGCGTCATGATGAATGATTCATTCTTTCCCTCTTAGCATCCGATTTGCATACCGGAATCCACTCGATCCCCCGCCACCCGACTGCTCTTTATGGCATTTGCTCGGGGTCAAGGACATGAAATCAATTTGATATCCTAGAGATTTGTTCCGGATGTTTTGAAGATTGCGTAATCACAACTGAGGCAATTGGCACAATTTGGCACGGCTGAGAGGGATGCTGGCTGATTATAGAAAAGGTTCCTCTCAAATAAGGGTCGTTTCCGTATGAAAATTGATGAAGGTAAGGCTGGATGAAGAGTGCGGATTAAATGCTTCCGCACTATCGACGTGATCCTGTCTGTCCCTCATGATAATCATGATTGATTGTCGCCCGGTATTATTCGTTATTTCTCATGAGGCACCTGATGAAAAGGCCGTTTCTCATAGGTGGCCAGCCATTATTACAGCCAGGGAATCACATGAAAGTTTTGCATTACACTTGGGCATTTGAACATTAGAGTTACAGCTTTGTATTTTTGTGGATCGGATTATATTTAGAAATATGTGGCGTTGTACTTTGAACGGAACTCGTCCGTCACACCTGCACTAGTTCGGTTGAATTTATTTGGTGCCTCTCAAATACTTCCAAAAATAAGCTCGCCGCAACTGTTGGTAACATTTCTGGAACACTAAACGTACCTATCACACTAAGTAGTTATTAAAATTACTTTTCACAATTTCTCTGTAGATTGTAATTCGCTAATATTAATTTCTTTCATTTCAGAAATGGGGACGAAAAAACCACTTCAAGCTGCTGGCCGGCAATCCGGTGGAGTAGTAAGAAAAACAAAAACGCGCTTGGTTCCAGCCGCAAAGAGTCCTCAGCAAACTCCGAAGTCAAGATCTACCCCATCCAAATTAGATAAAACCATTCCAGTTAAAAGGCCTGAATCGAAAGAGTCTCAACCAACAAAGCAGTCAACTTCTTCCAAAACTTCTACAGCTTCCGGATGCTCAAAAACCTTAAAAAAGGATTCACCTGCGAGCACTTCAACCAACCTTTTAAGTAATGTAGGCGCGACTAAAGTCGCATTATCGGTTTCAACTGCTCCAGCAAGTTCTGGTATAAAGTCCTCAAGCGCTCCAGGAACTCCGAAAAAAACTCAGCACCAGCAACCAGCAGCGCAGCAACAACAACAAAAGCCGGATGAAGAGAAAGCGAAGGCGATCAACAAAATGCTGAAGAGCCTCGACATCAAAATAAGTGGCTTTAAGAACATCGTTCCCGAGGAACAGAAGTCAGTGGAGTGCAAGGCTTCCATTTCTGAAATTGTGAAAACAAAGTCCAGAGCTGCCGCTGCCAAGCTTACCACTGGTGTGCCACCAAAAATTGCGAAGAAAGCTTGTGGAGGAACTCAAGACACGGGAAAGAAAGTGGTGTCAGCCAGTAAAATTATCGACAAGAACAAATCGGCGTCAGATGGGAAAGACGAAGAAAGAAAGAGTGCGGAGAGGAAAAACGAAGCATGCCAGAAAACCAAAGAGACTAAGAGTAGAGAGGTAGTGGATGCGAAATTTAAGGACAATAGCAATACGCGGACCCAAAACGCCAAGAAAACGGAAATAAAATGCATTCAAGCAGAAGAAACTATTTATAAAGTAGAAGAGAAAAAAAACACAAAAGTTAAAGAAGACACCGACAAGGTGACACAAGCCAGGACGTCCTTGGACTCCTCAAAAGTTAAGTTAACCGAAGCCCAACCCTCGAAGCAGTCGCCTGCTGAGAGTAGTAAGGGAAAAATAAAAGAAGCGAGAAGGGAAGAGAGTCGAGAAAAGCAGAGAGTGACGAAGCAATTGAAGAAGGGGAAGAAGACTCTTCCAGATAATAAGGAGTTGAAAACTGGTGAAAATTTAAACACACCACAAACTGATCCAGTATTAGATAAAAACGAAGAAGATTCTAGTGACAAAAGGGAATGTCTCTCTAGTAAGAAAAGTGAAAAGCGCTCTAGGAATGCTGACAGGTTGGAGGTTGTTTCAAGTAAGACGGATGACGACCTCCAGTCTGGTAAAAACACTGCCACAAAAAAAGTTTCGAACAAAACTAAGAATCAAAATCAAGGAACGCCCAGTATTAAGGGGGAAACAGAGGAGAAGATTTTTGAGGGTAAATTCGATAACACATTGGAGGAGAAGGCTTCTCACTCTGATTCAAATGAGCAATCAAGTGGCAAAGGCGACGACGGCAATGAAATTCTAAAGCCCACTTCGGGTGAGAGTGGAGGCAACACTAAGAAAAATAGACCAAAATTGAAAAATCCGTGCAATGAAGGACAAAGTCCGACAAATGTAGCTAGTCAGATGGTGGAGAAGACCACCGAATTAAAAAGCAATAGTGGCACCTTCAAAGAAGGTGGAGAACCCCCAGGCACTGAACCGTGTTACACTAGGCAAAAACCCGTCGTCTCAGAGAAACCATTAAGCACAGAAAAGTCGAAGAATCTCCCTGAGGAGGATTTCCCCTCGAAAGAAATTGTTAAAAACAAAAATGAGCAAAAGACTGTGACAGAGAAGTTCCTTCAGGAGACTAAATCAAACTTTCAGGAGTCAAAAGTGAAAAATGTGGGAAGAGCTGTAGAACAAAGTCAGATTCCTCTTCGCCCACAATTGAAGGATAGTATCCCTAATTCCCTAACACTGCCAAAAGACCATTCGCCCAAACCCAACTTATCTTCACTGTGCCAGCAGTCAAAGCTGCTATCAGTTCGCGAACGCTTGCAGAAGAAGTACGTCCAGAACAGGACGATAACAACAGGTTTCAGGACATTCAAAATGAGTAAGCAGCCGAAGCCAGTGAAAAGGTCCGGGAAAATGAAGCCCCAAAAAGCTTCAAAGTCGGCAGACCCCAAAGAAAAAAGGCTCGAAGAAGAGAAAACTGAAAAAAAGGAAAAGGACGTTTACGACTTTAAAACGGAATCAGAGAGCGACGATAACATTAAGATGAATCTGCTTGGCCAGTCCAGCATTTTGTCCAAGATTCGAATGGAGAAAGAATACTCGGACGAAGATGATAAACCTCTTCAGCTAACAAAGCTCCAATTGAAGGTGGAGAAGGAAGAAAAGATGGGAAAACGGTTTGGTGGTGTTGTCCACGAAACCAAACCACCTCCAAAAATGGAGGAAGTAGCGGAAGTAAAAAAAGAAGAAAGGGGTGCTCCGACGCCCGTTAAAAGGTCTCTTGGTCAGCAGAAGAAGTCAGTCACACTAGCAGTGCCACTTAAGGAGGACAAGAAGCCTGCACGGTCTTCCAAAAAGCTGGCCGTGACCTCCAAACGTAAAGAACGCCTAGATTCAAGCGATTCGTCATCTAGTGCAAGTGACAGTGAATCAGACGGGAGTACTTCTAGTAGTTCCAGGCTAAGAAAAAGCTGTTTCGGACCGAAACGGCATAGGATGGCATCTTTGAACGCGCTAGCTAAAGTACAGTGTCTCTATGAGAATGAGTCTCGAACTGCTCACGAATTGGGACTCTCCAAAACGGCCCAAATCCCCAGGATAAGGCTGATCAATTCCGGGAGCAGCTCAGATGAAGAGAAGGACGGGAACAAGAGAGATTTAGAGATAAAAGAAGTGAAGAAAGAAAAGGACTCAGTTGCGGTGGAAACAGAAAATAAACGGGAACTTCGGAATGCACCAGGTTTGCGGGGTATCGGAAAACACTGGGACTTCAATGACGTTTCCAGTTTTGAAAGTGGTCATGAGAGTGACGTCACGTTCAAGGGTAGGATAGATTTTAAGCCAAAGACGAAAAAACGAAAGGCGACAAAACAAAAAGTGGTGCCAGTCAAGGATAAGGAAAAAGGTAAGGAGAAAGAGAAAATCGAGCAGAAGCCGAAGAAGGTCATCAAAATCCAAAAGAAAAAACCTGCACCCCAGCGTCGTTCGTCGACTGAGTCCAGTGACGAGGATGATGAAATAGGCACAAAAGTGCCTCGAGAAAGTCCTCAGGGCACCAAGAAACGAAAACGCGATAAATCCCAGGACATTGGTGGCGACATTAAAGGAATGCTAGCCAGGAAACGTATGGCTAGCCTAAATGCCAGTGCACTTGTGGCCGCAACGTATGAAGTTGAACGTCACTTGGACCGAAACCTTGACTCAAATTGCAGCAGCTTTGAAAGTTTTCCGGAAGATGAAAAGCCGATTGTGGTCAATACTTCTAAGAAACTTAAGGAAATCAAGAAGGACAAGGCCGAGGATTCCGGCTGCAAAGAAAACAAGGAAAGCGGTCGTCCGACCTCGTCCAGCGTCGTTATTGTCCAGGACACGGATGTCACAATTACAGGGGTCTACGTCAATTCTAGTACAGGTTCTAGTCAGGAAGCTTATTGTAAGATGCAATACCGTGTGCAATCTAGTGTTACTGAGGAACGAGTCCTCAGGCCAAGCTCCATTGATCCGCCGAAGTCATACACCCCATTGGGGGCTCTGTCGAGCATGCGACCACCAGGAGCAACTGTTCCTCCTGAAGGTAAGCATTTTAAATGCCTTGAATTCCGGGTTTTATTGAATGCTCGCCTGTTCTCTTCCATTAGGTCAACATCCAGCGCCCTCGCAGCAACAACAGCAATCAGTCATTCCACCGCCACCACCCGCTGCAAATATTTATCAGTCACCCCCTATTAGTCAAGAGTCACCACAACAAAATCCCCACATATATCCACCCACCCACCATCATCCTACATCACCGACGTTATCAGCCCATCAACACTTACCAGAGCAACAACCACCGCCGCCTCCACTCCACCATCACCATCATTCCCAGCCCCAACTGAAGTACCCACCACATCTCCCGCGTCATCATCACTATCAGCAACAGCCGCATCAACCGACACCTCTAACACAGAGCCGATGCGAATCTCCAGTTCGCTATCAATCAGCTGCATATCCTCCAGTGCAGGCACCCGTTCCAGCAC
>QYTT01076131.1:0-16195 GCA_006980735.1 Dasypogon diadema
AATTATTAAAATCCTTGGGTACTCGCACTGCAGACGACATTATTAATTTCGCTTAATTAAAGTGGTTTACTCGAATTTGGTGTAGTGTGGGGAATGCCGATGGAATTATTTCGGGAAAGGTAAGTGAAACGCTCAAAATTAAATTGGTCGGCTTTTGTGGTTTATTTATATTTTAAATTAAAATTAATTTTCCTTTGTTTATAGAATACGTTTTAAATTTG
The DNA here is from genome assembly GCA_006980735.1 of Dasypogon diadema. NCBI lineage: Eukaryota > Metazoa > Arthropoda > Insecta > Diptera > Asilidae > Dasypogon > Dasypogon diadema. The sequence goes on from QYTT01076131.1 coordinate 222, forward strand.
CACACTAATAAAATCATAAGCTTTTCAAGATTGAAGTCAAATTACATTACAAATGAGTTTCGAGTGTAATTAAATAACACTGTAAACCGCGTATACTGGTCGGCATGATGCACAAAACTTTTGTTATATTATTTCTACCAAAAGGTTCTATTCCATTTGTAGAGAAGTACTTAGTCCTTCTTACTTAAAGATATTTATTTCAGTGTTAAGATGTATGCCGGTGTTAGGTAGTATGAAAATTTCATCGTTGTGTACGATTTCGAGCCTTCTACCGTCAATGAGGAACCTAAGGTCCTTTTCCGTATTATAAAATCATCCTAAATGAGATCTTCCTTGGGAGTTTTTATCAATAGTAAATAGTAATAGCAAATAGTGATATTAATTCGAAATAGGAGTCCTCATTCTATCAGATTTAATAAAGTTGGTAAAATATTTAGGGCACCAAAGATCTCATAAAATTTATGGTTCATTCTCGGTGTACATTTCATATCACTAATTTGAAAAGCACAATAAATAGAACGAGGTATCTTCTTGTTTTCTTCAAGCGCCAAAATCACCATAAGCCTACTTTAGAAAGCAGGTGAGACTTCGAAAGCGACCTAACCAAGCGATTCAATCGTATTTTCTGAATGATATCGATCTGTTATGTTTGAAGTTAAGGTGTACTTCAAGATGGAATGAATCCATGCATGTGAAGTTGCAATGGCTAAAGATTGATGTAGTGCTTTTCTTTGCATTTGAGGTCGTCATGTCCGTGGCACTTTGACGTAAAGAGATCTTTTGTGATCGATCCTAATTATTTAACTTGTTGCCATCCGCTGGATTAATAAGGCTCATGATCTTCTTAGATAGTACAGCAACATACCCTGCATAGGCGTTACAAACGCCTTTCCGAGTTAGTTTAGCCTTAATCTATATAAGAGTTTATATTCACTTAGCACATACTCCAACGTTTCAACCTGAGCAAAATCAGCATTCATCGATCTCAACAAGACCCATTTTTTTAAAGTGGTAGCTTAACGAGTAGCGTCCAATGATGAAGCCAGTAATAGTACTTAACTAAATTATGTTGAGGGAAAGTATTGAACTCATCCTCTGTTGCGAATAGGTAACAACCCTCTTCACCTTATTCCAATATTCTTCCTTTACCCTTGCATGCCAGCTATTGAGACCTTTATGAATTTGGCTCTTTGAATATCTGCAAAAATGTTCGGGACTCATGAAAGGTGATTCTGCATCGTCTTTTAGTTTCCCTGGAGACCTTCATTCGCTGGTATCTACATTAAGGTGACCCTGTTATTTTGTTTTGTTTCTTGAGGGCATTCAATAATTATTTTTAGGTCACGCACATCTTTATTGATATTAACGAGTGCGCAAAGCTCTATGGCATAAATATCTGCTTAAAAACTGGTTAGAACAGTACTGATAGATTTCAAGGTCCTATGATTTGGAACATAAATCGCTAACCCTATTCCCCCTTCCATCCTAGATCCATATGAGTGACAAAAAAGGGATTCTCTTTTGAAGGTCATGTCACCAAGTGTCTGTCGATCATTTAGGATCACCTTGAAAGGCAAGTCAAAGTTGTGTCTTATTGGCATAAAATCCAACAAGGACAGCAATTGTTTTTGAAATTCTTTAAGAATTATTATATGTTCATCCGTGAGGTTCGGCATTAAGAGCTGTACCCTGATGGCACTTAGTGCAGCTTTCCGCTTTACATAAAGATGCAATAGTGGGAGCTTAATTAATGCCTTTAAGCCTGTATATGGCAAATTTCGCAAGCTTGCTTGTGCGTTTGTGTGTTTGTTCTATTTTTATTTTCAGTTGTTATTTCTTCAAGGCCTTTTACGTTTTTTAAATAAGGCAATTTTGGCTTGAGATGGTCAGTATAAACTGGAATTTGAGTTCTTAACACGTGCAACATTAACAATTCCGATGGACTGACATTCTAAAAAAGTACACCTATAATATTTAGAAGTGATATCGACTTGCGTAACATCTTTTTAATTGATTTTATAATCTTTTCAAGAAATCAATTTGATTGTGGATAACGTGATGAACTTGTTGTGTGTTCAATATTCTCAGTCATTAAGAAATTCTTTAAATTCTTGTGAGGAGAATGGAGGACTGTTGTCTGACACCAGTTCTCTCGGAATTCTATGACGTGAAAAAATCGATTTCATATTATAAATCATTAAATTTGCATCGTTTTTCTTAATTTCATCCAATATAACATATTTCGAGAAATAATCGACGATACTTAAATAAGATCGTAGAATATAAATCAAATAAATCAAAAGCAAGTCTTTTTTAGGTATAACATGAGAAATGTATGGTTCCAAGCGAAGGAGGACTTCAATATTCCAATATGTATTGTGATTTCTTTATCAAATTCCTTGTCTGTTTCAGGAAATGAAAACCGAGACAGAGTATTTGCTATAAATAGATTTTTATCAGGTTTGTAAGTGTTATCAAATTCATAGATTTGTATTTTTAACATCATCCCTTGTAATATCACAGAAATGTCGGCGACAACTTTTTCTGAACAATGAAAGTTGGGGTTTGTGACATGTTTCCGTTTGGAATTTTTTTCTAATCATGAAATTTGTGGCAATCGAAAACAATGACATACAATTCTTTTTCATTTTGTTCATATCCTTGTTGGGTGTGTGTTAATATTTTCCATGCGTATGCTAAGGGCTTGCCGCCTTGTACCGCCTATTCCTAAAACAAACTAGAAAACATTTGCGGAAGGTTTAATAGAAAGTTTTGGGCCATTGTAGGTTAAAATAGGCGGCTTGTTTACAAGGGATTTAAAATTTTCGTGACTTTTTCTCCATTCCTGCTGAAGGAGACGAATAGGATTCTAATGGAATACAATCGAAGGGATCCTGAACCATATGTAAGTACAGGGGCACAAGATTATATCAAGATGAGGCGAAAAGTATGGCGTCTTTAGAGAAAGTGAAGATTGTCATATGCGGCTTCGTGCCCTTAAAATATCCGTGAATGGATGGAACATTCCTTGCTTTACTGCAGTGAGTGGCTTCGGTGAATATTTATCACGGCATACATCGAAAGAGTGAAAAGGAATCTAAATTGAATCTTTTACCAAAAACAGGGAAAAGGAATTACACTGAGACGAAATCCTCTAGGTCAATCAGTCATACATTCTTTCTATTGAAAACAATGGAGAGGGTACTGATGGACTATTTGGAATGTAGCACACTGAGGGAGTATCCCCTTAGTATAAACGAATATGTATATCAAGCTGGGAAATCAACACATCCTACACTCTGAGAGCGTAGTCGATGATAGTAGTGCATCTGTTCATTACTCCATTGATGAAGACATTTCCTACTGATTTTGTCGCATAAACCGATATATTGAATTTTTGTTCATATATGCTATATCGATTTTTCCACATTTCATTGGAGTTGAACATTTCTTAGTAGGAAATGTATTCATTACTTCATTAATGAAATAATGAATATATGCACACTATTTACATTCTAAAGATAAAGAGCTTAATGCGTAAAGCATGCGACATTTGCTTGGAAGAAGAAAAAGACTTATTACAAGTATTTTGAATAGGTATTTTTAAAACCTTACAAATCCAAAATAATGGATCACAACTTAGCCTGGTATTTTATTAAAAATATGAGGCTAAATTAGGCCATTTGGAGTTTTGTCACACTCTACAGGCTTTGATTGTCACGTAAAACCAAACAAGATACAGATTACAAAGTTGTCACTTACGCAAGTTACTGGACGTATTTAAAATACGTAAATACCCAGTGATCTTATTTTTATTCTTTATTCAAAACAAGTTAACTAAATTTCAAAATTTACAAACTTATGACAATTTCTCATATATTTATGGTGGTGTAATAAACAATCATGTATTTATTTACAGAAAACGACTTTTTGGGAGTATAAATAAATACATCCCTTAAATACACCCGTTAAATAAATGCAAAAAAATGAAATTATAATATCAGAGATAATGCCTACATTTAGCTCGAAAATGTGGTGTTATTTTGTTAAGTACTGTGTTATTTACTCAGGCTGGACTGTTACAGAGAGAACTTTTTGACGTAGCTAACATTTTAATTACTTTTAATTAACCTTGACGCGTGTCCTTTGGAAGCACGTACGAGCAGTTAATTTAATCGTCTGTGAATGTTTTACAGCTTAGCACCTCGTTCTGTTAACTCTGTTTTAGGCCCTCAACGATTCCACCTACACATCATTTGCAGTGTCCAATTAAATTTGCAATAAATGCGTAGCCACACCACGAGACAATTATATTTTGCTACACTTGCAATTTGTAGTGTTTGAGAGCAAATATTTAACAAATCCTATTTGCAGACCATTAGTGGGTGCTTACCGCTTTACCGCAAAGTACTACAATCTGCTCATATACAAAATTGACAAGATATTCTCTATGCATAGTGGGGTTTCAGGTGTCTAGAACCGGTGTGGTACTTTATAGTCGATCTGAATCCAATTTTCTAGCATTTTCTTCAATTTTACTGAGCTTGGGAAATACTCCCGAAACTGCCAGAACGACTGCCAAACAGCAGAAAACCTTATTCAAGAAGTTTTCATGTTGCCTCAAGGATTCTGTCCGGAGAAGTGGTGCGAATACAATTTTATGTCAGTTCTTTATAAATTGCCTTGAAAGGCAGGAAAACGCACTCGAGTGTCTATTTAGGTGGGTTATGGATATTTTGGGCCAAAGGCATGATAGAAACCCCCATTCGACGGGTTCCTTGAAAGGTGGTAGTACGATGGAAGTTCGAATTTTTGTGAACTAATGTTTTACTGTGAAACCATTTCCTCGAGGATTTTCCGAAGAACAAATTGAATCGCACATTTTTCAAGGCATCTGTAATGGATGGGAAATTTGCTTATGCAATGTAAGAGGAAATTTATTTACATCTCCTCGTTTCAGTAATAAGGAAGTGTAAAAGTAAAACAGATGGGATTTGAGGTTTTATTTGCTTTGCATGTTTGCGTATCTAAAATCTCAAGTAAAGTATCGCATTCCTTTTGCAAATAGTAAGAAATTCAGATGGTTTTTATTCACTTTGAAGTTCTACAAAAACAACATGGGAATTGTGAAACTTTGAAAATGCAAAATAAATCTGCAAGTTTTCCACGTTTTCTTTTATACGTACAAAAAATATTTTACAGAGAGCAAGGGGTGATTGTTTTGAATTCACTTAACTTCGCCGAGCAAGCAATTGTAGATGAACAGCGTCTGTGATCTGTTGTGAGTTTGCAAAAAAAATGCAAAGTGGAACTTTAAAAGTAGCAAATTAGGCTAATTTAGTTGAAAAGGGGGATTTGGCCATCGACATAGAAACCCCGAATGTTACCACACACGAGCTCCAGAAAGAATTCAAAGTAGTTCATGGAACTATAGTCAATAGCATCCACAAACTTGCATCCACAAAATCGAATCGAACGATGCCCTACAATTGAAGTAAGAGAAACAGGCAGATTCTGACAAGCTACATCTACGCAACTATATGCGTTTTTCTTTCAATCAAAAGAAGACTATTGCGGTAATACTGCATCCGGCGATGTTTGTGAGATATTTGCACTTCAAGAGGTTCAAAATGGTGAATTTGATCTTAATTACAAACTGGGTTCAAAAAGACCCAAAGAATTTGAGAATGATGATTTGCAAGAAATTTTTGATGATGATCCGGCTGAAACGTTGGATAAACTTGCCGATAAACTAGGAGTCAACGTATCAACGACAATTGGGATCCAACAATTTAAGTGGCTCATTTTTAAACCTGCATAATAACTAGAAACAACACAACTTGTCCTTCTTTAACAGTGCTACCTGTCCATATTAGACAAAATTATTTAAAGTTTTTGCCTTTCCTTTATGGAGTTAGGTTCAACTTGTTAGAAGTAATTAGAGCTTATTATTTTACCTACGTTATTTCAGCAAATAGCCTTTGTATCTAATAATCAAGAAGGCCAAAGCCCTCTTGAGTTCTGTTGTACTTCTGATGGTTGATTTTAGTAATTTAATTATGCTAAGTACCACAAAGGCTGGGGTTGCTTTGCGCTGCAACTGCATCAGGACCATTGAGCAGTGTGCACAAGCCCTTTTGAATTTTCCTAAAACATAACTTTGAGGTACTGAGAGGATAAAGTTCGTTTGTGTAGCCCTGGCTGGATTATCCGACTCATCAGTACAACACAGAAGCAGGCTGCATTAGCATTGGCAAAGTCGAATCCTAATCCCTCTTTGGTTGGGTGGGAAAGTGTAGCATATTTTAGTCCATTACACCGCAAAAGGCGGAATAAATAAGATCAGTAATGATTCAAGCCCGGATGCCATATGTACGCCGTCTGAATATATCCTTAATGATTGCCAGTAAATTGTATATAAATATACATGAAGATGTGTGCTGTTTTGCATAAATACTGGATTTAAATTACAGTATCTTTGAAGGACGTCCTTGTGGAGCCTTTCATTAGTATATGACAAAATGGCCAGAGAAAAATGAAATTTATTACGTTACTCCATTTAATTATTTTGTGGACGTTGTCATTCCTGCCCTCCTCCCCTCTCGTCCCAGCTCTTAAGGGATAAGCTCGGCTTTCTTGCAGAGGATTCTGTTGGTGAGTATGTACCTACTGCCAGACGTTTTCTTCCAGGAAATATTTTTTTATTTCGTTGTTTTCTTTGGTCATTTTTTCTTGTGCTTAAAATATGACTAAAGAGGAATTTTAAGGAAATTTATTTTGCCGCCCTTACTGATCTCTAGAAACCTTCCAGTAAATCCACGGACATTTATATCAACAAAAAGCCATGCACAGGCTTTCTTTTGAGCGCATACCAGAAAAACTTTTCCTTGCAGATATAAGATGACAAATAGGATGCCATTAGAAAGCCTGTGATTCATCTTATCGCTCTTTTGGGACGTCCTTTCTAAGTCCCAGTCCCCTCCACGGAAGTATAGCTCTACCACTCAAGCGCTTGTATATGTATATCTCTGTGCTTTATGCCATTCATGATTTTCTAAGCATATTGACTGCGTAAAGGATCCATTCATAGTGCCATCCACTTGTTTTTCCTAGGTATGGCATAAAGTATTACTGGGGGTATAAAGAGAATTTGAAACTTCGCTGCTGTTGGGGAAAGGAAGCTGGGGACTGTTTTTTCTTTGGCCTAAAATGTTGCCAAACGTTACTTTATAAGGTGACCATTTCCATCTAAAATAATTGTTAATTTATGTGACGTGAAATGATGCTTGACTTTTATTTGCCCCATTTGGAGTTGTTGGAACATGGGAAATCCTTGCCAGTCATAACATCAAGACAGTCTGTGTGACAGATATATTTTATGTGGGACTATTTATTTGGGAAGGAATTCCTTTGTGGATTTATGGCATGAATTGTTGAGCAAAAATAGCAGAGATGTTGCGGTTGTGTGTTTTGGTTCAAAAAATTTCCAAAATTTTTGTCAAAAAGTAAATTTTGTCCATAGTTGCTATCTTACAGAGATTTCATAAAGAGGAGTGTGAGGTTGGGCCACATGTGTGAAGTGTTGCTTTTACTACCTCACTTTAATTTAATTACATTCTGTTCTTATGATAGAAATAAAAGATTACTTACAAATTACTACGCAATTTAATTTTCGTTCCTATATCTGCTGTTGTAATTCCGAATTCCAAAGTTTAAAAACGACTCATCATAAATCCTACTCACAAAAAGAATGATTAAATGGAGATAGTATAATTGCTGTGCAAACACCTGATAAAAGACACCTGATTAACTGAAAAAAACTAAAGAAATATGAATATGTACTTACCTGCCGCATCTGGGATCCTTAAGGTAAAAATTACCCCGAACTAAAAAAAAATGGGTTTAATTGATAAAATTTACTATTATATACAAGGTTGTCGAAATCAAGAAAATATAGAGGAGGTAAATAATTTCTTGACTATTATAATAACATAGAACAAAAATTAACCTGAATTACAGATTGAAATTTGAATTTTACAATAAAAATATTCACAACACAATACAAATGAACACAAAACAATACACATAATAGTGGAATTACATGCCAAGTGGATATTGTACAGATGTAAATATAAAATTGAGATGATAAAAAAAGAAAAGGACAAGTAGAAAATTGCTTTCTAACTTCCCAGAAAAAATGACCCAAATTTTGATTGTTGCAATCTTATGGAAAAATTATTTAAAAATTATATTATATTTATTTAGTCCTTACATAATCTTTTATGTTTTTCTAGTGCTATTCAAATGTACAGTTCTGACACTATATTTTGAAATAAAGCACCTTAAGTTAAAAAACAACCCTTTCAAAGTCAATTGCAGACATTTAAAAATCATTCACAACCTTTTCAAATTCATATAAAACTTTTTCAAAAATATATACAACCTTTTCAAAATTTTGCACAACGTTTTAAAGTCAACTAACAACTATTTTAAATTAAACAAATTCACTTACTGTAAAAAAATAGGACAACAATAAAAATATAACAAAAAGTCCATATTGTAATTTTCAAGGTCAATAATAAATTAAAAAATAAAGTGTTGTTATTTCAGTGTAAAAAGAAATCTGAAAATCATTTTTATATTGAATTCTACGAATTATGCAGGAAGTTGTTGAGAAATTTCAGTCAACAAATAGTATGAACGGGGGTTGGTTAATGCCGCATATTGTGGAATTACATTTCAAATAAAGTACCTTCCTGCCCATTTTTCCATGCTCAATCCAATTGAAAACGCGCTTTCCAAAAAATTGACAAGAATGGAAAGAAGGCTCGTGAGCATATTTGAAAAAAGTGTAAATTTATTTACTTCGGCAAATTGAAATAACCATGTAATGAATATGATAGTAAAACTGCAATAACCTCGAATAAATAGACGTTTTGAACACGTCAATTTTTTCACTTTTACCGAAGGTAAATGGGTTATTGAGGAGAATAAATTGCTATCGAATAGATGTCAAATCGTTTGTTGTTTAGAGCTTCGACTTCTTTTAGTCTACATTGGATGGTATAGTGTTTACCAGGCTGTCGGCAATTTATGGACGTCACTTGTGGGTCCAGGACAGATGTATATTCATGTCTTGATACGGAATAGATTAGATTTCAATGGAATGAAAAATTAAAAGAAAACTGAAATCACTGGAAAAGTAGTTTGTTTTGTTTTTTCTCGTCTCGTTTTCTATTAATATTGTAGAAATTCACTTTCACGAGGAGAAAATAATCTGCTGAAAATCACGTCAGAATTTCCCTCATGAATAATACATATACCTGAAAGGTTCCATCTTGTTAGTGGGTCATTCATCTCCTGTATTATTCTTTAAATTTGACTTTTGTACTTTTGATAAGCTCTATACTGAATAATAAGAAATATTTCTGCAGATAAATACTGAAACTTTTCCTTGAATACTCTTTGGGAAGAAAAGTTACATCTGAAGAATTGGATCCACAATGTCTGCCCAATTTTCGTTTTACATAAAAAAAGTCCCACTTTACAGTATAGTACTCAGTAATTACAATAGGAGACAAATCTAGATAGCAGTAGCAATTTATGAAAAATGAAAGTCGCGAAGAGGCAATTCCTGACTTTAAGGGGGATATAAAAAGAGAACTACGCACAAAGGAAATACAGCAGCAAAAAAACAGAGATAACCTTTTTTTACGAATAAGAAAAGTAAATAGTCACGAACATAGAAGCCCGAGGGTCGTAGGCCATTTTCTAAGTGATAATTTTCCCAGTGTGTCTTAGACTTTAGGCTCATTTCAGGCGAACTTCCTATGTCTGAAACTTTTATTCAATTGCTCCAAGTCCAGCTGTCCTCTTTCTCCTTTCAGCATCTGTACATAGTACTGTTTCAACGTAACCATTAATCAGCGGAGTTGGGAGAAGTTTTCTGGGCTGCTTTGCATAATTTTGCATTCTTTAAGGATAAGGAAATTTGCAGAATAAGATAGCTATGGAGCATTCGCATCATGTGGCATTTATGTGCTCCCATGGGATTAGTTTCGACAATTTTCTCTTACTTTTGTTTCGATATAAAAATTCCTAAACGTTTCTGTTCCTGTATTTTCCCAATAGGGATTTATTCTTTCACAGGCACAAACAGAGATTATGCCAATTAAATTTCCCTAAGCGCTTTCAAATATTTCAAATTCAAATTTGCAATTGGCTTTGACCAAAAAGTAAAAGAGGAGCTACTGGAAATCTCGAGATTTATTGATTGCACGTCAGTTCATTTTTATCGGAGCATTTTACTAGGATTTAAAAATTGAATAAAAGGATAAAATGGATAAAACATGCTCCATATACGATATCTACCAGTAAACTGCCGGTTAAGAGAACAATCTGAAACGCTCTAGGCCATTGAATAAAATTGCTAGGCTAACGAGCATCGTACCCAACGCGAGAGTGTTCCAGCTTCCAGTATCTATCCTTGCCAGGGAGTATCGTATTATCGGCAGCTTTAACTAGCTCCTCTATTTGACATCCCAATGATTTAGTAGTCAATTTATTATTAAGGGCTGCTATTTTTCTTTTATTTTTGAGTAATGTTTGCCCTTTCAATTTTTTCGTGGTGGCCGTAAAAAGCAGAGCAGAATAAATATGATGAAGCGTACTGCAGTCTGTTATTGATCTGGTAGCCTAAGGTTTAGTTTCTTTGAGCAGAAGACAACCATTTGGCTGACAATGGCCTTTAAATAATTCATAAGCTCCCTGCAGATATTGCGGATAAGTGTAGGTCCTTTTCTTTTATTTCGAATTGGAACGAGGACTTTTCTGATAATAAACAACTTTTGGCTTGGGTATATATAAAAGATTGTTTGGAAATTTTACGCAGGTGTAGGTAGTTGTGATTGAAGTCAAATTTTCAGGTTCAGGTAATTCTTGCAGTTAAAATGTTTTAAAAGTTGTGGGATTCAGAATGCTTGGAAATAATTTTCCAGAAAGCGTACCACTGCCGTAGATTCGATACTCAACGCGTCTGAGCAACTCCTCGATGAAGACCAACTGCCGAATACACGCCGTACCGAAGTCGCTAGCGTCTTCGTCTATAGATGAGTTTCCTCGACATATTCCCCCTTTCTCGAATGCCCTGAACCGAGTTTTCATACTTGAGGAACTAATCACTGCCATGAAGGAGTTTATACAATAACGTACCTAGTCTGGTTATGAGGGTCTCACTCCAGAATTCATCAAACACTTCAAGAATCTAAGGGCAGATTCCTGAAGGTCTGATCCTCAACTCGGCAGTTGAGGATCAGACAGACCTTTCCTTCACTTAGTGAAGGTCTTTTCTGATTCCAATTCCAAAAAAGGAGGACTTGCAGAGGATGGATTGTACAATATGGACAATATGTCTGCAAAATACTAGGGGCGGTAATTGGCTCAGTGATTGTTTCGGTGATATATTTGGACCAGTCGAATTGAATTCGCGGATGTTGTATTTTTGGCAATAGCTAAACACTTGCGAGCGTACGGGGATGTAAATGGTTATGATCTCCTTAGATCAAGAGAAGGCTTTCGATAGTATCTTTCATGAGTACCTTCTAGCTACTTTCAAGTCATTTGGGTTTCAAAACCAGGTGAATCTGAGGCTCTGGAGGGAGTCTGCTATTCTGATTAAGTATCAAGGGCAGATTTTGTCTCCCATCCCATTTCGTCGGGGTGTCAGATAGAGCTGCCTTTTTTCAGGTATGATTTGTGACTTTGCCGTGGAACTATTGTTGCTAAATCTTCCTTGGCCGCTATGGGAACATTCAGTTCAGTTCTATTAGCTCGTGCCGTTTTTATTGACCTACTTGTTTACATGTGTATGTATTCAAGATTAGAGCTCATCAGAGAAGATATTTTACAATTAATACCATTAATGTAATATAAAAGGATTACCAAGCTAATCTCAATTACTAGAGGGAACAGTTCACTCTTCAAAGAAGCATTCACCAATTTTTGTCAAACGTAAACAAATATTCTTACTTTCCCTCATTCAAATTCAATTCTAGTGCAACGATTTAAGAAGTTGAACAATTCTAAAAAAGTTAAAGTTGTACGGCATACAAAATTATACCTGTAGAAGTAGCATCCGCCTGTTGCAGTATTATGTGCAATAAATTGCATATCTGCAAACTCAGTCCCCGCACATGCATGGAAAATCAATTGTGAACAGTTTTTGCAAACATCCTGCCTGCGGCTATTAGAGTAGATTTATGTCCCGTTTATCCAGGTAATTTAGATATCATTGAAATATTCAATGTACGATAACAAATTCATTAAGCCGAGACCTATGAATTCGTCCGTAAAAATAGTTTTGCAGGAGAATTTGTCTGTGGGATCCATTGACCGCATAATGTTTCTATTGAGCCAACCAATTGCAGTGCCATATTTACCACAAACGATCTAAGGCTCACCTACCAGAATTGTAGATTGCAAGTGTTTGTGAAATTACATAAACTTACAGAATTCATTTTGTAAGCGCTCTTGGCCTTCTGAAAGATTTTCCTATATATCCTGCCAGGGGATACATGAATTTCATTCAGCCAAAGGCACACAAAGTAGTTCACTGCATCCAGAGCATTTGAACGGGATCCAAAAATATACGGAAATAGTGGTGTGACGTCATATTAACTCGAAATATTACCACCATACATCGTGTTCAACATCGAAATTTTTCCTTGAATTAAGGTATTGGAAAATTCAGTATCTGAAGCGGAAAACTAATCGAATGGGGTTGAATAAAAGGGTTTGGAAGGAGTATTAGTAGCATCGAGGTGAAATTTTAATCCGTAACGAAAAACTGCAACTGAAGCCGGTGTGATTTTCGAATGGCAGGAAAAAGACTTTTGTCCTTGTGTAAATTTTTATTATATTGTAAGGAATACCACTACTATTGCTGTATACATTTTCCCTTAAGTCCTTCTATTGTCGTTTACTTTTTCACAATAGTGAAAACCGTTATCGCAGCTGAAACAGGGTGTTCGTTCGAGGAGCAATAGAATAAAAGCTCAGGAAATCCTATAGAATGCTTTTGCTGGAGCTAACCACGGTTAAATGATTAATTCTCCTTCGTACTTTTTATGGTTTTGCAGGATTAAAAGAGCAACGCAAACAGTTTCGCATTTAAAATTTAATAGCGGCATCCATAAAAGATCCTTCGGACGGAGCAAAACATTTCGGATAATGAGAAGCCCTTCATCCGTACGATCCTCTGAAACGTGCCGCCGGAAGGTAATTTTATGAGAGTACTTTAAAATTGTGACAAAGTATGTGTGGTGGTGTCGTGGAAATTCGTTATGAGGAGAAGAAGAAGAAGGAGGAGGCGAAGAAGAAGTTATTTTTGTTACCGAGATTCATCTGGTCAGAATTTCCATTTGAGTGTGGTTAGTGAGAGTAATTGGTTCTCATAAAACCGGTATAGAGATAATCTTTTGATACCATGGCCAAAAACTTGGAGGGTACGTGAAATGTCTGTAGCTGCAGAAGTTACAGCCTTTCTATAGGTAATTGGGATTAGTTGAGCTGATTTTCACTTAGGATCCACTTGACGGAATAGGTGAATAAACTTCCGCTTTAGGGCTACAATTTATTTAGGAGAATAAAAGCTGATGTTCCTGTTTTCGTTAGGGATGAATAAGAAATTAGTTTTGGTTGCCACAGTATTTTAATGGTAGGTAGAAATTTTTAATTTTCCAGAAAATGCGATTAGAATTTACCAGCAGTGAGTTTAGGGAAAGTTAAAAAATTGTTGGCGGTTTACTAATTATGTACGAAATGAATATCTTATTATTGCTCTGGGCATCTGCTTTTGCCTTTTAATAATGCGGTTTGACTATATCTAACTTAAGCTTTAAGTAGCGATAAAGACGATGTGGCCGTAAAGTTCTTGGTCTAGTTGTTCCCTAAATTCATAGGGTTATCTATGATGTACACAGCACACCTTATACGTAAGGAAATTTTGGGAAAGAGAAGGTTGGAAGGTTGGTCTTCTGATAAATGTTGAAATTGAACTGGCCGATTTTACGGAAATTCCGAATCATTCGAACAAGCGAAAGTTGCAGAAAATGGCGAAAATAAATGGATTTCAGTATTTATATCAAAGCCAGAATGTTTGTGGCCGCTCTTATTTATTACCGATGGGCTAATATCATCCAGGCTGCCGTTTATGAAAAATGGAACGGGCATAGTTATGCAATTATCAGACAGGTAATCAATGTACTGGTCGTGGTTAACTGTCTGTTGATAAATTCTCCCGTATTCTCTGAATGATTACCAAACCTTCAATGTCAATATAAAGCACAACGTGATCCACAAATCGACTCATTTTCATGGAAGCATTTGTCTATGGTTAAACTATAGTTGCGTTACCTAATCGGTGCTCCATTGTACCGCTACTAAAACATATCAATGACATGAACGGATAGAAGTAACAATACTATCGAAGCGACAGACTTGAATACAAATGATGCGCTACTGATGGAACCGATGGAAGTACATAACAATCAACATATAAAGGGAATTTTTGCATTATTTCTGAACAAATAAGTTTTTTACTCCCCACTAATCGCTCACATATGCCAACGGCAAAGTCTTACAGCTGCGATCAACTCACTACTTTCTGTATATTTTCTTCTCTTTCCTACACTAATTCCACTTCGGAAAGCTTCGTGGTGATACTAATCGGCATTATTGTTTCGATTCGGCACTCCCATTTAAATACGAACAAAGTCAGTCTGATAGGTGTGAATGGATGACGTATGAATTATTTTTAAGCATCGACACTTTCATAAGTGGTATACTTGATGAAAAGTTCATACATATATCGATCTAAAGAATATATACTACGCCATATTCGTATGTCTTACTCTACAAGTCACACAATTTCGAGTACATATTTGTCTATGCATAGCCATTGGAAATTACATAAAAGAAGAAAGGATACGTAGTGCGTCATTACAAACATCTCGTTATTTTAGGTGCGGCTGAAGTTCTAGAAATAATTCTTATGTGGTCCTAAAAATATCTGCATAAATTCCCAAGTAGGAAGAGAACAAGGTGGGGTAGGCAAAAGACCTTTTTATAATTACATTACTGTCTCACAAAAAATAGGGGGTCTTGGCGTTGAGTAAGTAGTTTTGGCAGTTTTTCGAGTAGTTAAGGCGATTAGAGAGTACACATTTAACGTCTGCCACCCTCCTCGATATGAAACATGAATCCCGGCAGTTTTATGCTCCGCAAAACCGTTTCATTTAATTTATTGAACATCAGAATTATCCCCATTGACGTCAAAGCTGCTCTCATTCCATCCTTGACACCCGTTTCAAATGTTCTATGCTTTATCGTAGATGTGAGGTCACCCCATCCACCTATGTACAGTTTTATCCCATCTGTATAAGCGAACCTTCCTCAGGCTTTATTTCGAGTCTACGCTCATAGTGATAGCAAACGCTCCCCATAGCGAAATAGCAAACAAAAAGCTAGAAGGGTGTTATATTCTTGTTTGCGCTCATCCGATAAGCTTTTATCATAAATTTAGGTCAAATTATCAGACATTATTGGACCAAGGCAGAAATATTTACTGGACTTAAGCCCGAATAGTGGCCGGCGGCGGTGCTGTGTTCCTCTTAGTGGCGCTGTGACCTCGCAATCGCAATCAGAGCGTTTGCTCATATTAAATGACACCCCGGAGATTTTCCATCAATCAAGCAAGCTGGGCAACGAGATCGAACTTTTAATTATGTAACCGACGCTGACGTGTCCAGGAGACCGTAGCAGTCAACAAACCTGAAGGAAGGGAAAAGGTGTGTCTTTTTGTGTTCGTTCACTATTTCCTGCACAGCAGGCTCTATGCTTTTAGGCCCCAACCAACTCAGTTAAACCAAAGTGGTGTTGATATGTGAAATTGAATAATTGATTGCTATCACCTGCAC